>JARHVA010006366.1:777500-785000 GCA_037957365.1 Torreya grandis
TTCCTTTAGACAAAAAGTGTGAAAGAATTCAGAGAAGTCACGGGAGGAAATCCTGAAGGAATTTGTGAATATTTCAAATGGAACAATTCCATAGGATTTTTGTCTGCAGGAAATTTCTGTGGACAATTTTTCCATGGGAATAATACCCATGGAGAAAACTCTGAGAAATTATTTTTAGACTTTTTGTCTACGAGAAATTGTCTATGGACAATTTGTATGTGGGAAAATGCCCCCAAAGATAGCCTAAGAGACAATCCACTAATGAAAAGGCTATGAGAGACTTATAAGGCAAAGGATGCCAAAGGACTCTAAAGGGTAGGTGCCCTTATGGGGGACTCTCAGTTGCCAAATTGAAGAGTCACCTTCCCTTCAAGAAGATGTAAAATAAGAAGCCTAAAGGTTATTCAAAGACCGCTCGAAGGGCAGATACCTTTGTGGGGGGGCTCTTCCAGATCCAAAGTAGATCATTTCTTAAGGACCAAAAAGGTAGATTCTTTCCAGGAAAGTGCCAAATAGAAAAGCTAAAGAAGGACCAAGGAGTGATGCACCTGAAGACATCAAATTCAAAGCAACAAACTAGCTGTTGAAAACATAGTGACGGGTGCGTGAACGTCAAGTTCAAAGCTCATAAAATATCCATTGATCCTTTGAATCTATAGACTCGAATACATTCATAGACTTTAAGGCCAAGACCATCAAAAAGTGAGGAAGGAATAGAACACCAAATTAAATCCAAGACCCGATTCAATTAACCAGAAAAGAAGGAATTATGAAGGTAAGATCAGATCACCAGGTGGAGATTGGAATTTGCAAAATTTCAATAGCATGACTTGTTTCTCTGCATTGATAAAATGAAATGGGTAAACACTCCTAAGTTCCCACCTATCTTCTTAACAAATTTAAATGTAACATGATGTGTTACTATTCCTGAGTCCTTCTTGAAGAGGCTATATAAGGGACTCTCTTCTATTGTAAATGATCTTTTTTTGATAATAAAAACAAAACTCTACCCAAATTAAAAGGCACTTCTGAGACTTTGAGCTTAGTTTGTTGATACTATTTTGTTATTGGAATAAGAAAGCAAGTGACTTTTTAGACTTTGTGTTGTGATATATTTTTTGTTATAGAAACTATTCTTATGTCTTTTTCCTTGATATATTTTATGTTCCTTTAGTTTAACAAGTAGAATTAGTGACAACAGTTAGAAAGGTGTCCTGAAGAGTCATGTGTGGAGAGACTTTATGCCCCCATAATTGCCTTTAGTGTGTTTTCTTTTCATTCTTGTGTAAAGGACCTTGGGATGACTTTGTGCCCTCGTTGTCCTTCATATCTTACTCTTGAGCAATCTAGGTGGAAACTTTGTGCTACATCTCAATTTGTTGGTTATTACATCCTTTGCTACATTTTGTTTTTACTACCAGGAGTATTCTTGTGGTTTGTTGAATAGTACTTTTAAAAGAAGAGGAGTTTTGTCTTTCATTTCCCTTGAGTGTTTCTTTTGATTTGCACACATCATCTCTAAAGAAAGAGAGATGGATGGTTTGTCCTACCCTTGAGTATTATTTTATATATATATAGATATATATATAACATACCTATAGGGAGCCTCTGCTTGATGAGAGGAGAGATCATTCCCCTTATGATGTGGTAAACCTACACATTTGGATGACTAATATTCCTACTTTGGCTAATCAGAACTATTTTGTTTATCAGTACGCTGATCAACAAAATATTCAACTAACAGTTTTTGGTGTCTCTATTAGGGATATACATAATTTTGTGCAATTTGGAACCTAAAGTTTTAGATTGAAACATCACCTGTGTCTCACCCATTATCATTATAACCCTTATCCATTATAGACTCTGGTGATTCCGTTTCATGTCTTACCCATTATCCATTTATAGCCTTACCATCTTCCTCCACCTCTTTTATTTTATCTGGTCTACAAAAACTAGAGTTGCTAGGAAAGAGTGCATAGTTTAAAGCCTCAAGCCTCAAACTAAAGCAAGGTCAATTCTTTTCCTTTTTTGTTTCATAATCTAGCAGATTCAAGGTATACACGAAGCCAAAGGGCTAAAGGTATTGTTGACCCTGTATTCAAGTTGGTACAACAAAGTGATTTTGATCTGTTTCTTTGACCATCTCATCTCCAATGAACCAAGAGCTTTCCTCCCACTAAAGTCAGATCTCCATTGCCAGATGAGGTATCTAATTCTGCTATTGATAAAGCTTTGCCAATAATTACCCCTCTGAGATTTGTTATTCCTCCTTTTCATAATCTTATAATGGCAGTTCAAGGCTGTTAGTGTAATGCTTTTGGTCCTCTCAATCCTACTCCACCTCTACATGAGCTTCCACATAGTTCAAGGAAGAATTTCCCCAAATTTTATGGTGATGGGAAAGTTCATCCTGATGAACACATTGTATCCTTCAGCATAGCTTGTGGAGTAATCAGAGTAGAATTTGAAGATGTAGCAGTCAGGCTTTTTATAGAAGCATTACAAGGAACTACTATAGATTGGTTTTATCATCTACAGGCTTGGTTAGTGACTGATTGGAATAATCTCAAAGATAATTTTGAAGCCAAATTCAAAACTGTAAAAGATGCACATGCACTTTTGGCTCAACTTACACAGATGAAGAAAGAGACTTGTGAGCCAATGAGAGACTTCATAGCCAAATTTGACAAATTGAGTAACATAATTCCTGTAATTGCTTGACCTACAACTAAGAATCTCAAATGATTCTTCATTAATTCTCAATTACCTAAAATTAGTTTCCTTTTGAGACGTGTAGGTCAAATAGACCTTACTGTAGCTCAACATTTAGACACCGAGGTAGAAGATGATCTCATCTTAGTATGGAAAATAAGAAGAAATCCAAACAAAAATATACCTTCATCATCTTCTGAATATATATTTACAGGCACCACTGATCCAATGGTGCAAAAGCTGGCAAATGAAGTGCTAGCCTTGAAAAAGCAAATGGTACAAGGAATGTCTTCTGCTCTTTCATACAGAGATATGCCAAGAAGGACATTCCCAAATTAGTCATATCAGGGCAATGCTACCAAAAATCAAGGACAACAGAATCATCTTCCTCCCCCATAAGGGAAAATTGCCCTTGAAGCTCTTCCAACCAGCTCAGTAGTTGGATATTTGGAAATAGAACATGCTTTCTCTTTCCAAACTAAGTTTGAGAAAGAAAATGATGATGATCTCTTCACAGAGGATCAAGAAGAATTAACTGGTGACTCCCACATTGGTTTCCTAAACTATCAAGATGAAACTAGAAGTAAAGGAGAAGTTATTGATGGATCATATCCAGTGTTTACCAAGTCTAACAACCAATTAGTCTAGCAAGCTGATAAAGTGAAGACAAAAGAGCAACCATAGCCAGCAGTCATGATTGCTAAGTGTGGAACCACTCTACCTTTTTAGTCAAAGGATCTGGTGATCACCCAAAATGTAAGTACATCAATTTCACCTTCACCTTCTACTCCCATTTTGTAAACCAGCCCTCCTCCCATCCCTCCTAAAACCCCAAAAGTTAAAATGCCTTCCTCTGTACCTAGCTCAATTCAACCATTTGACATAATTGATCATGTCAAAAAGACCAAAATACAAATCTTTGAATTTGAATATTTGTAGTCCAATCCTAATCAATTGGATAAGTTGGTCTATTGTGTCAAGAACTAGACCATCCCTGTAAGACAAGAGGTTAAGAAAATAATTCTTGATTCCCCAAAAAACATGTCCATTATAAATAATCTTGTCTTTACTCCTCCAACTGCCCCTGGGAAAATAGAACCTTTCTATGTTTCCCTATTAATAAATGGTTATCAGCTCAACAATTACGTCATTGATTCTGGGGCATCTAACAATGTCATGCCTACTAAAGTAGCTAAGTCTCTAGGTCTCACATTGACCAAAACCTTTGGGAGATATTTCTCCATGGAGAACAAGCAAGTACCATTGCTGGGGAAAATTAAAGATGCCCAATTTGCATTAGCAGCCTTTCCAGACAAGAGAATCAGGATGACTGTCTTGGTGGCTGACGTCTCAGCATCCTGTGGCATTTTTCTTGGATGAAATTTTTGCAAAGATGTGGGAGGATAACTAATCATGGACCTGTCTAAAGCAAGGATCCCTATCCAAGGAATAATTAAGAGATTCTTCCCTGAAAAGGAGGCCAAATACATGGTCATCCAAACATCATCTCATGCAGCACAAATTCTATTTGAGTCTTCAGGTAGGGGTAATTATTTCTTTACCACAGATGATGTTCATGTTTCTATAGATGAATGTCCTATAGCTGAAAATCTAGGAATTGATCCAAATAAGACTTGAGGAGAATTGGTAGAGTACAATACAAGTAAGGAAGGATATTCCATCTCTAATGAAGAGAAATTTGATAAGAGATCAGATTTTGATGATGCTTTGATCATGAAATCCAATGGCAGTAATTTTTCCACCAATGATGGAGTTAGGACTGTGTTGATATCTCCTCAAGGAGATATTCTTCCTTCATGCAATTTACAAGTTAGCAACACCAACAACACAACTGAATGTGAATCTCTGTTGCTGAGATTAAAGATTGCTCAAGATGAAGAAATCAAACTCCTTCACATCAAAGAAGATGCTAAGCTAATAATTTGTCAAGAGTTTGATATGGACAATCCAATCATATGCTGGACTAAACCAGAAGAACAATCAATTATGGTAATGGACCATGCTGCTACAAATCAAAATCAGGCAAAGGAACCCTTCAGCAAGAAAGCAAGGAGTTATGGTTTTCAATTTGAAGACCATGTCCTACCACAGAGCATAAAGAAGAAAAGACCAAGAGGAATATGGAAAAAATTGGTTTCCTAGTGGAGAGCTCCATTCGCTCGTCACCATTTCTAAGGGCAAAACTTTTTCCTGCTAGTCGACTAGGATAAATCACTATTTTCATTATCTCTTAAGAATCAACATCTAAAATACTTCAATTCTTGAAGCATCAGATCATTACATCTGTATATATGTGTATTTGTACAAGTTTTTAATTCTATTTTGTTTTGTTTGTTTTATTTTTGATGCCTTTCATTTTTGGTTAGCATGACTTCGTAGCCCAATGCTACACATGAAGACACTGGAGATTTTGGATTCTACTCCCCTCAATTATTTTTGCAATTGATAGAAGTTCCCTAATTAGAGCCAGCTATTGTCCCCCAAAAAATATCACTCATTTTTGGGACAACATTTGAACTATTTTGGTCGAACAGACCAAAATTGTCACTTCCCTTTTCGAAATTTGTCTTAGGCATTCAAATTCCTCATTTTTTCAAGCTTCTCAAAAATCTACAGACTCTACAAGCTTAAATCTAGGAATCTACAGGCTTGAATCTATGGAATCTGAGGAAAGATAAAATCTACAGACTCAACATACTTGATTTCTACAGACTCTGCAAGCAGGTTCATTTCTACAAGTTCAATGGGCTTCATAGGTTCTGCAAGTGGGTTCGACCAAAAGAATTAGTTTCTAACACTTGGTCATTTTTGAGATTGGTTTAGTGCCTTGGTTCGATTGAAAATCTCCATCGACAAGCATCTAAAAAAAGAAGGCTTGAACTATTAAACCATTGAACCACTTTAGTTCAAATGGTTCAACAAGTTTAAAGTTTGAAAGGTTCAACGCTTCCAGTTCAATGTTTGGTTCAATCAAATGGTTCAATGGCTTGGTTCAACCAAGCGGTTCACTCAAAAAATTCAAAAAATCCTCTTGAAGGACAAGTGCCCTTGTGGAGTGCACTTAGTCGACAAAAACACCCTTCGAAAGGGTCATTTTCGAAGAAGGCTGCAAAGGTAAATTCTTTCAAAATTTTCATTTAAGGTAAACAATCATAATGCTTTCAGACTTTTGTCTGAAGGAATTCCTTCAGACAAAAAGTTTGAAATAATTCAGAGAAGTTGCGAGAGGAAATCTTGAAGGAATTCATGGATATTTCAAATGGAACAATTCTGTGGGCTTTTTGTCCATAGGAAATTTTTGTAGACAATTTGTCCACAAGAATAATACCTGTGGAGAAAACCCAGGGAAATTATCTGCAGACTTTTTATCCAAGGGAAATTGTCTACAGACAATTTGTACACAAGAAAATGCCTCTAGAGACAGCTCGAGAGATAGTTTTCTAATGAAAAGGCCACAAGAGACTTCTAAGGTGAAGGCCACCAAAGGACCTTGAAGGGTAGGTGCCCTTGTGGGGGACTCTCAGCTGCCAAATTGAAGAGTCACCTTCCCTTTGGGAAAATGTAAAATAAGAAGCTTGATGTCTATTCAAAGACCACCCAATGGCTAAACACCCTTGTGTTGGGCTCTTCTCGACCCAAAGCAGATCATTTCTTAAGGCCTGAAAGGGAAGATTCTTTCCAATAAAGTGCCAAATAGAAAAGCCGAAGAAGGACCAAGGAGTGACGTACCCAAAGATGTCAAATTCAAAGAAGTGAACTAGCTATTGAAAACATAGTGATGGGTGTGCGAATGTCAATTTCAAAGCCCATAAAATAGACATTGATCCTTTGAATCTATAGACTTGAATGCATTCATAGGATTTAAGGCCAAGACAAGTAGAAAGTGAGGAAGGAAAAGAACAATAAATTGAATCCAGGAGCTGATTCAATTAACCAAAAAAGAAAGAATGATGAAGGTGAGATAAGATCGCCAGGTGGACAATGGAAGTTACAAACTTTCAATAACATGACTTGTTTCTCTACATTGATAAAATCAAATGGGTAAACACTCCTAAGTTCCAACCTATCTTCTTAATAGATTTCAATGCAACATGATGTGTTATTGTTCCCTATTCCTTATTGAAGAGGCTATATAAGGGACTCTCTTCTATTGTAAATGATCTTTTTTTAACAATCAAGACAAAACTCTACCCAAATTAAAAGGTACTTCTGAGACTTTGAGCTCAGTTTGTTGATCCTATTTTGTTATTGGAATAAGAATGCAAGTGACTTTTCAGACTTTGTGCTGTGATATCTTTTTTGTTGGGGAAACTATTCTTATGTCTTTTGCCTTGATATATTTTCTATTCCTTTAGTTCAACAAGTAGAATTAGTGACAACAGTCAGAAAGGTGTCCTGAAGAGTCATGTGTGGAGAAACTTTGTGCCCCCACAATTACCTTTAGTGTGTTTTCTTTTCATTCCTATGTAAAGGACCTTGGGATAACTTTGTGCCCTCATTGTCCTTCATATATTACTCTTGAGCAATCCAAGTGGAGACTTTGTGTTGCATCTCAATTTGTTGGTTAATCCATCCTTTGCTACATTTTGTTGTTACTACTAGGAGTATTCTTGTGGTTTGTTGAATAGTAATTTTGAAAGAAGAGGAGTGATGTCTGTTATTTCCCTTGATTTTTTCCTTTGATTTGCACACATCATCTCTGAAGAAAGAGAGATGGATAGTTTGTCTTACCCTTGAGTATTATTATATATATATATATATATATAT
>JARHVA010006366.1:792500-925000 GCA_037957365.1 Torreya grandis
ATTTTATAATATATAATTCCATTTGAGTAATTTATATGACCACCAACACACTAGGTTGATGGATCAATCATAAATATTAGTTTTAATTTATAAAATATCCATCTATACTAGTGGGTTGGTATAAAAAAGGTTGGTATTGACTATTAATACTAAGTGTATTTGGAGGAACTAACACGTGCACACATAAAATAATGTAAAATATTCAAGATGTATTTTAAAGGTATTTATTAGGTTTGAAATATATAATGAAGTTTCTACAGGTGTGTAAAATCAAAAGAAAAGGATTCACTCATAAGATATAATTATAGTGTGAGATAATGGCAGACTGAGAACTTATTTGAGTGTTAAAGTCATGGATGGTAATTATTTTTCAATATTATCATTGTCATGTAACAAATATGATATTTTATAATATATAATAGGTAAAGTATGAACCACATGATGGTTTTAATTAGAAAAACACAATAAAACACAATATCTAGCTTATAGCTTTAATTTTATAGGTTAGATCGAGTTCATTCCATGTAAAACAAAATGAATGATTGAAAGAGAATGAAAAATGTTCATTCCCCAGTCAAACATAGGTTTTATTATATTTTTCACTTATGTTTGATCAATGTAAAATAAAATCATGATTGAGAGTGAATTAATAATGTCAATACATGCATAATTATCATAGATCTAATAAATTTGAAGTGGGTTGACAATACTTTATCATTAAACTATAAACTATGTTTTTGTCTATGTTCAAGAAAAAATATTTTTCCTTGTTAATATTAAGGTGTGTATTTTTTCAAGAATAAATATAAATCCTTGTGAATCTCTACCAACCAATATATAATTTTATATATGTATATGTTGAATTTGAGAACATTTATCTCGAATGAATGTGTTTAAGGAAACCATTAATCCATCTTCATGTAAGTTATGTCCATATACCCATGCATATGAAACAAAGTGTAGATGAATAGGTAATCTAGTATCCATAAAGTAAATAAATATCCATGGAAAATTCCCTTGTAATATAAATATGTTACAATATCATTCATTCAACTGAACCATATGATATATAAACTAATATACATCTCTATTATATTTATTATGATTTGAATTTATATTCATGGAGGTTAATGTATTTATGACAAGCCAACTATAATTCCCTAATTTTGAGATGAGGGATGTTTCTTGAAAGTTATTCATATTAAACTAATATTTAATTGTATCATGCCATGTATAGAGATACCATCATATGACATCATGTGAAAGTGTGAAGAGTATGTCATCATAGTAATGAATGTGTCAATAGAGACATGAATGTAAAATATGTAATTCAAGGAATATAAGTGTTATGTTTTGATATTTAAATAAATTAAGCACACAATATTAGAATCATAGAATAATACCACATAGTAAATGTGCATGATATGGATCATGTCACCACTCGATGTCAAAAATGTCAACAAGCACAATTTTTAGTGTTACACATAGGACCAAGGGTCATATACAAGGGAAATGAATATGCCTTAAAAACTAAAATCAATTGATAAACATAAGGGGAAATAAATATTTATAAATTAGTGGCATAAAATATGATACATCAAATAATGACAAGGGACATATGTATGAGACAAAAAGGATTCACAATCAAGGAAAAATGGTCACACAAGATATACATAGATAAATAAATTTATCATGTAAGAGAATAACAACATAAATGTAACACATAACAAGCAATTAAACCATTTATATGTATAAATTCACATCATAGGATAATAGAATATGCATGTATCATTATGTAATGTTTGAGTAATTATCAATCCCTATGAAAAAATTTTAGGTAGCTCAACATGGTAGAAAGTTATAGACATATATAACTTGTAATATTGAACTTATGGAAAAATATGCATCAAGAATTAACATATGCACTAGGTAGAGGAAATTATAACATCTCTATATCCATGTGTAACATGTATGTCCTTCATCGAAATCATATACCATGAAATAAATGTGTACGAAAAAATATGTTATCTAAAAAAAATGTGATAAATAACATATGAAAATATTTTAATCTAGTAATAACATCATTATTTGGTCCTAAATTTTCATTTTTGAATATGTGGAATGTTATTTTCTTTATTATTTGATATTTTTATTTTTATACTACTTGAGGTTCAGAAAATCTAATTAATTATCATGTCAATGGAAGGATCATACTAAATACATATATTGAATAGTGTAAGGATCCTTAGTCGTAATTGAAAGATAAAAATTGTGGGTATGACATAAACTAATATAAATTCATATCTTGTGTAGTAATTGTCATTATCATTGTTTATGGAATCATTTATATGCTAGGTAACTCTAGCAAGCCTTAAACTCTATGGGTTGTTATTTATACCCTAATAATTTATGAATGCATTTTTAATATCTATGTTACTAACATAGAATGTTTTCTATAAAATTATTTCTTAGTGTAGCCTGGAGTATTTCTTTCTATTGTAATTGACATTAAATAGTTCATTGAGTATTAAGTGCAACTAATTCCCTCAAAACTAGTAAAGTATAAATATCATACATATATATAACCACTGTATCTATATAATTATATTTATTAGGTATACAAATTATCTATATATTATGAGTTTGAATAGTTTTAATAGATAAATAAGGTGGTGGAGAGCTCGGGGTGGAGGAGGATATACTAGTGGTTATAGAGGGCACTGATATCCTAAACTTGTAACAATGACTACCTTTTTCTAGTGTATTTGTATTATACATAAGTTTAGTTTTAGTTTTATTACGTGAAGGTTTTTCATCTAAGGATGTAAAATAAAACATGTCAAATATCCCAATACTCTATATAAAATTTAATGTCATGACTAGTATGGAACATCCTACTTGAAGAGGTAATACTAGGTGTCCTAGGGTGTTATAATTTTATCCATAAAATTATTTAACTGATCTTAATGTATATTTTATATCCTTTTTTGTGTACCCAAGGGAGTGAATTATTGTCATAATGTAAACATATTTTACCGATGCATTACTAGTCATTTATTTTGTGTAGGTTTATTATTTATATATGCTTACATGAACCAATTATGAAAATATAAATTGGGATGAAGAATCTCACTATCACCAAATGTGATGATAGTACACTATGCTGAATTAGTAATAAATGTTCCAATAATTTCATCTATTGTATGGTGATATGTCATAGGTGGATTATGTATGTTCTATGCATGTTATAATTATAAAGTATCCTTTATCTCTATCCTTACATGTTTTGGATATAGATCATTAAATATTTTCAAAATTTTATTCCCATTTTTATATGGTGAATATTCACCTATATGGGTGCCTAATCTAATAATGTTTTCATTGATATTTTTTTATATCTTATGTCTCAATTTTTTTTTTAAAAACATTAAATACCCACAAACATGATGATAATCACATTATTCATTATTGTCATAGTTTCATTGTGTATGTATATTTTTATTAAGACAATATGAAGGAATAAGTGTGATAAGGTTTCACTCAATTAACTTTTTTAATAGTACAAGAGGAGATGATGTTAATCTTCAATATTGCTTCTTTGGAGGAGTAGTCAACTGTAGTTAATTTTTAGGTTGTGAGATTTCATTGATTGTAATATTCACCTCATTATTATTATTATTATTATTATTATTATTATTATTATTATTATTATTATATTGTTTGACATTTTATCTCTATTTTAATTTAAACATTTTTGTTTATTTGGTTGTAGGAGTGGAGTATTATTGATTTTTTTTGAAGATAGGATCTTTACTTCTGTGTCCCTTACTATATAACATAATAGATCAAAGGATTTGAATATCTTGAATAAAATTTAACCATGGAGTAGTGTAAGAAATATTATCTTAAATATTTATTATAATTAATTTACAACCTTAAAATTGGTCATATTGACTAGGATGGTATTTTCACGTAAGTACATAATTACTAATTGGTTCCATGGACCCTTGATTGAGTTATGAAATGTTTGCACATGATAATTTCTCATCAATTTTGATCTTAAAATGTGATATAAATTTCTATTATAATTGGTTAAATTATTTTATGGATTGGAGGGGGATATTATAGAACCATCAAAAACCATAGTGATCAAGACTTCATAGAAATACCTTGGTCAATATTTTTGATTGTATGCATAGTCAAATCATAGTGCATGGAATCATCTAAGGTTTTGATTTGGGTCACCTCTACATTCATATAGTTTCATCTTAGGAGCTAAAAAATTGTTTAAATAAAGGATAATTTGATACTAAATTTAATAAAAAGTTATGAGGTATGGCATGTAAATCCATGGAATGACTAGTTATAGATTAAAACTTATCTACCCACCACACCTTAGAATGTATAGATATAAAAATATATTCAAGAGAAAGTGAAATAGGAAATTTTATTGATGTAATATGAGAAATCATATTTTGAAGGATAAATTATTTTTTTATAGGAACAACTATATAAATATGTTATAGGCCTTGTGTCTGCACAAAACCTTGAGTGGGTATCAATTTTTTCACTAAAGGTGCAGACATAGGGATAATACCAATAGTAGATGTCTAAAAAATTAATGTGGTTTATGAGGCCTACTTTATATACTCACCTCTTTCTATATATAACATTTCATCAATCTGATGTAGATTCATGTAAATATATTTGATTAATTATTGATCATCCACATCTTCTTATTGGTATTTATTAGTTGTGTCATGAGTATTTTAAGTCTTAACATTCATGATAAGTCCATAAATATGATGGATAATATGCATGATATAATATATATTATAAGGTAAATAGGAGGTCATACATTCCTTTTTCCATCTAATGGTAACAATGGGAAACTTAGATTGGGTGTTATAAAAATAACATTTAGGGAAGGCTTGGGAGTGCTCGTTATTAATTTTAGCCTTATTAGTGTTATTATATTTTATCCATTTGAACATCTTTATCACATAGTTGATCTAAATAAGATAAATTATTTATGTATAACAATATGAAAAGAGTGACTTCATTTTTTATTAATAAGAAATTTTCATTCATTATGGCCATGAATAATGTAAATTATTATTGAATATTCATAAATCATGTTTAAAAATAACATCTTGAGGAAAAATATCAAACATGAAAAGCATGAAAATATAATTGAAACTTACTACTTGGAACAATTTTATATGCATATAGATTCACCAATATGTTTTATCCTAGTTTAGTTTTATAAACCCTAATATGATATAAATTAGTAAAACAAATAAAATCATAAGATATATCATTGATGCATACATTTGAATGTCAAATAGGTCAAACTGATTGCAATTATTTTATAGGATTAATATATTAAGTAAAAAAAAGGAATATTTGATCTTGACTATATTATGGAAATATAAATCAAACTAAATTAATATTTATTTGATTCATGTGGCTTAGGAACTATACTTTTTTTAATGCGAGATTATTTCAATTAATCTTTTTTATTATTTAATATAGACACTAAACTACATTGGGTAGTAATTACCTATGAAAAAATGAGATATTGTGACCCTACTATCACCTTTTTGATGAAGGACTATCCAATGCTTCATACAATCTTGCATCAACCAATAAGAAGGTGGGGTGTTTTTTTATTTTTATTTTTTAGTTATTACCTTATTTGTTTTAAATTTTTAATATTTCATAACAATGTTAAAAAATTATTACTTTACTAAAAAAAAGTGTGGAAATATTTTGTTTACTTTTGTCAGTTTATGTTTACTACTAAGACACAAATTGGTAGAAAATGGTTTTTCAATTATGGTAATAATTAGATGATTGAATATGGTGAGGTCATATCAGTTAAAAATTAAAATTAATTATCATTTTTTATTATATTTGAGGATGGTTAAGGGGTTTATAGCATCCTAATAAAATGGATGAATAAAATTATTGTAAAGTAGGCCAATTAAACTAATTTGGATAATAAAATATACTGGATCTATAAAATCACCAAACATGGAATGTACAATGACAATTGCTATTATGAAAATTTTAAAACAAAGAAGAGATAATAATTTATTTTGAGATGTGAGTGAAAATTTTAGATGTGAAATTATGGAAATTGGTGGGCTGGTACTCAAAAAATATTAGCATATTTAGTATTATTAATTCTGGAGGCCTAAAAACAATTACATCGATTCTTTTATCCATAGATCAATGCTTATGTCATTTTAAAAATATCAACTGTATTAATAAATTTCCACCTATATATATTATGGTTTTGTGTCATCCTTTTTTTTATATATGGACTATACAAAATGTTTATATATGATTGTGTAAAATTTAAACACTATCTCTTCACTTTAGTGTATGTCACCCTTGGAAAATGGGTTAATGGGATCAAGACATTGAGTTTAACTCAATGAATGTTTTATCAATGAACATTGATTACATAGAAAATACTCCAAGGAGGACCTAATACATATGTACCTATCCCCTAAGTGTAGGATTGTATGTGTACAAAGGTGAAATTATAGAAAGGAAAGCAATGATATACTTTGTAACTAGACTTATATTTCTCATGGGTTATTATTTAAATGTTTCAAACCTATAATATGATTGTTCCTATGACTGATATGTAAATATAGATGAACAAGATAATATAACTCAGCTATAAAATTTACTGAATGATCTTGAATACATGTTTACTTGGTATTTTCTAGGTAGATAATGAGTAGGCTTAAATTTGAATTTATACCAAACATTTTGAAAATATCTCACAAAAAGGCCAACCTAGAAATTTATAAATATTTGTAATCCTGATGACTTTTTAGGTAGAAACACTAGATATAGAAATTAGACATTAGTGTCAATGTTATATCCCTAGATCAAAACATAAGTGTCTATCATTGATGAATGATATTGACTGAGAGTGAAGGATATAAATCATGTCATAATCATTTTGTAGTGTACATGTGATTTGGTTAATTATAATGATACATTCAATCCATAATATAATAAGTTGGGCATATTTATATGGTTAATTTGATCCTTTCATTAGCAAAAAGGTTTAGAAATAAATTATAGATCCTTTGTCATTAGTTTTTAAGTTTACAATATTGAGATTTTATAAAATAATACTTAAATGCATAATAAATAAATTACAAAGTAAAAGGAAATAAATTTACACCTAGGTGTGTACAACACACCTTGCCTATACTTAGTGTTTGGTGAAATTTTTTCTTATGTATTTTCCATGATCAATAACATGTTATGGTATACATAAATTCATGTAATATAAAATTTAATAATTTAAATTATTGAAAATTAAAGAGAGAAAGGAAGGAGTACACCTATGATTTGATGCAACATTGTTTTTCCTTGGTAATTTGATTTGCAAGAGATGCTTCTTTATGAATCATTTGGAGATGAGAGAGGTTCATAAATAAACTTTTTATGTTTTAAGTGGACATATTCAGGGTAAATTATTCCCCCAATCTAGTGTGATGGTGAGTTTTTACATGGCCATTGTTATCACTAAATCGTAATCACATAACTCAAGTAAATCTAAATTAAAATCAAGTTTAGTGGTATAAAAAATCATCTTGAAAAGGGGAATTGATGGTAAGGAAACATAGGGCATAAAATAACAACCATGTCACTTAAAGGAACCAACTTCTATAGACTTGAAATCACCAAAAAAATGCATCTTGGGAAACAGTGGTGATTCTTGGTAAAAATAGTATTTATAGGTAAAATATTTTAAATATGTTTTAGATTTTTTTTGTGAAATTGAATTGAATATGCAGATATATTTTTTTTCTAAAGTTAAACTATCTATCAAAATTCAACCTTTTCTCTACAGCTATATATAATATATGTAACAAATCTGAGAAATTTTGAAGTAAATTTGGAAACATTACTACCAAATGTGTAGTTTTCTTACCAGAGTGTATATTTGAATCATTTTAATTGTATCAAATTATGTCAACTATGTATATGTGTATTCATTTAAATATGACATGCCCCTGCTAATATATATATTTCTCACTATATTTAGGTGTGGAGGGGATGAAATGTGATATTCATCTTATCTTTAAATGAAAAGATATCTATATTATATGGGTATGAATCATGTAACATATCTAAGTATCATGTTTATGTACATATATCATTGAATCTCATAGTATGTGATAAAAAAAAATTCCCTACAATGTATGATATGGATCATATAAATATCTACAAAGTAAGAATCAAATATCAACAAAAAATAAAGCACACATGCAAGATCACTCCGTGTCACATAAAATGGGTCTAATGAGAATATAAACAATGGGCATGTTAAAATGCCACACACTTAAAGAGACAACATATTAAAATATCCACCAATAAATAAGTATCACATAATGGAATATGGGCCCAAAATTAAGGAACATATTAAAATGTTCCACAATAAAGAAAATATAAAATAACAAGCACACTCATGGAAGTAACAATGTGAATAAATGAATTATAATTAACCATCATAGTCATATCATACTGGTGTGTGCATATATGTGCTATAAAAAAACACATGTAACATAGAATATCAAGTAAACAAAATAAAATGTACGAATGAGTATAGGCATGTGTAATAGATAATATATAAGAACAATAAGATAATGTATAATTGATCATAAAATAATATATCCTATATCCACCATGATAAAATATAATCAATATGCTTCAAACTTCATGCGTCATAGAAAAAGATGAAAATTATAACATTTGCATGTGCATGTATCATGGATATCACATATGCCTCTATCATATTCATGTACCTATAAATCATTACCATGTATAGGAAATAAATGATATTCTATATACTAACATAAATTAAACAACATAAAATCTAAGGATCTAGTAAACATGTGTATGTTGAATAAGTTTTCATATTTTTTATTTATTTCCATGCTTTTGTATTTTTATGATATATATATATATATATATATATATATATATATATATATATATATATATATATATTATTTAATAAAATTTTGTCAAGGTGAATCAAATGGATTATGTTTTTTATGATTGGATTAATTTGAGGGGAAAAAGATTCAATCATGCTCCTTATCATTCCTTTATTTTGTCATAGAATTACCATCACCATCACATGGTATTTGACCTAATCTTATTTTATGGGAGAATTAAATACCTTGTTTATTTAGATCTATTTTATCTTCAATTTGGCAAAAACAAAATTTTATCAATGTAAAATTGTTTTAATATTCATGAGGTTTGACCCATACTTAAGTTTGGACAACACATTGACCACAATCAATTGGTAATATTAAGTATACCAATGAGTCTTTTTGACTTCCCTTATGATCTAAATATTTGACATTATATCCAAGTTTTGACAAACGTGATTTAATAAAATAGGTTTATTATTATGTATGATAATTATGGTTGTGGTGAAAATAAGTTTCACCAATGAATAATGTAATTGTTAAATCCTTTTGTCAAATATGCTTCTCTCTTGGTGTACTTGTAAGTGGTTGCAGAGTATTTCCATCTAGTAATGGTCCAATATTTATTAAATTTTAAAAAAGTGTCATATAAACATTTGTAAACCTACATATATGTTCATTATATTCAATTGGAAATTTGTTCCCATCGTACGCATCTCTAACAAAGATTAATTACTTTATAGGAGATGTATTATTTTATATATATATCAGTATGAAATCAACATCCATATATAAGTGGTTAAATAATGTGTAATGTTTATGTTGTTCCCTTTATTTGAGTGGATAATTAATAATTACACTAAATATGAATTGTAAATCAAAATATAAAGGCCAATATGGTAAGGAACATGATCCATTTTTGAAATTAATATCATAATATTGATTAGAATCCACATCATGTTACTTGAATTTTTTAAAAAGTTCCAATGTAAGCTTATGTACGTTATGTATATTAAATGACAAAAAATAAAATATATTATTATTTTTTGAATGTATTTAAAGAACCATTTGGTATTTATAGATTCAATCCCAATCTTCTTGTGTGAGGCTTCCATGGAATCCTTTAAACAATATTTGTTCATCTTTTGCCCAAACATTAAAAAAGAGTACATATTGAATGATCTATTTGGAAGGATCTACATGGAAAAATAATTAAGGTAACCTTGGAATAATAATATCTAATGGATAAGGATATTAAAAAACACATATTTTCTGAGGTTTATTTTTTATGATGTTATCATTAGGAGTAGCATTAGAGGATAACATTTTTAATTTAATCAATGAAACATGAACTTATAATTTTATTATATTACTCACCATAGAAATATGATAACTAGTAGGATTGTTTAGGTTTAGAAATATATAATCATTGGTTTTAATTCACCATTTATTTGGAAAAAAAGCAAAGTGGATGCTTTGCAATCATGGGAAATTTTATTACGATTTGAATGATGTGAAAAGTTTGTATTCTTTGATAATTGAACCTCAATTTAATGTTTTGAAACTTTTGGTAATGGTACATCCTTATAATTTTTGGGATCTTTGGTAATGAAATATATTTGAAGAGTTGTGTAATCATTGGTAATGGTATATTTTTGGGAATTAATGGAACATGGGGTAATGACACATTATTTGTAGTTTTCAAGGAAGCCATGATTTCAGTGTGAAGGTTTTGGAATGTTTTGCATCGCCTTATTTTGTATAGCGATAATATTTAACAAATATGAATATGAAACCATGACTTATATGTTATAATTATTGAATTATGTTATTATGCCACATCCAATTGGGACGCTAAAGGATTTGTCAAGGATTTCATGTGTTGGGAACCATGAGAAATACATGTCATTAGTAATATTTGGATTTTCTTACTTATGAAAGTATGATGCTTACATTTCATTTACATAATGTTGATTTATGAATTTTCATTATGTTTATGAGCTATATTGACATAGATCATGATTGAATTATTGCTCCTAATATTATGAAATGGATACTTATTTAGGTAATTGTATCATATAAATTATCTACATGGACGTTCATATGGTTAATTTATTAAATTGCCTTGTTTTTTAAAATTCAATAGCTTTAGTTATTAGGTCAGAGGAATTTAATGTTTGCATTGAGTGTGAAAGAATAGGAAAAGGGCCAATGATGGAAATTGACTATGCTAGGAATGGTTATATGATTAATTAGTTTTAAAGCTTATTAAAATACATGATAAGTATTGGGTTGCCTAGTTCACAACCTAGTATACGTAGTGTTTAATTAGGTGACCAACCATTAAGGTTGTTTGGTGAAACCTGATGTCTCCTAATATAATAATCTTATTGAAAATGTCTAGAATTTTAGTGGTTGATTAGAAGATCTTATTTTAATTGCCTTAGTATTAAGATCAAATGGGAAAAAAGATAAGTGAGTCTTGAAATCAACCATAGAAACCTGTGAAGTTGACATGCACCTTAATGGAACATGTAAAAGAACATCCCTTAATTAGGCATGAGTCAGTAATTATCTAGTTGTTTTTTGATTCTCAGGAATCTATATGTAAGATTCATTATGTAAATAATTCTCCTTGGCCTTATGGATTATTACAAAAAAAGACTGTGATGGTTTTTATTAAATCTTGTTGAGACTAGTCTATTGATTATGTTTATGTCACTCCTTTTAAATATGTTATGGTTTAAATATTTTCATAAATCTTACATAAGGTTGAGTGTAACACAATTGTTAAAATATGGATTATTATTTGTAATAACAATGGGAATTGTTTGTTGAATATATTGACATTATTATGATTGAAATGGTGTATTTAGAATAATCCCTTAGTCCTCTAATGTTGAGTTTGGTACCTATTTTATGCCTCCCCAACAATTAGGTAATCTGATAAAATTAAAGACTTAGAGTTTTTTATTTCATTAATAACTCATAAAAAATAATTATTGTGAACAAAAGTTTAGATATTTTAGACCTTCTAAGAAGAGATAAAATAAAAGTTTAGGAATGACATAGAATAGGCCATTGAATATAGGATGATAGATATTTTTTCATGAAGATCAGTTAGAACTTTTGATCTAAAATAAAATTTATTAAATCTTTAAACCCTCACATAATTTTTCATGACTTGATTAGACCAAATATTTGATAAAAAATCCTAAATACCTTTTTTTTCCATTAAGCTTTTGCCTTAGCCAATTTATCTCTTTAGCCTCTTTATTTAATTTTGCCTTAGTCGATTTTGTAAAATTTGATAAGTGTCTCATAGGAAGCCATGTGTCTCCATACCACTAACTTGGGATTGATGTTAGTATGGTAAGATGTTCAATCAATGTTGGATAGAGGGAAGTAGGATGCTACCATGTGGCTTCATCCTAACAACCCATTAACCTAGAGAAGACAATGTAGAGTGCAAAGCCTATAGACAAGTGCTCATGTGGTATGTTGACACATGGCATCATATCGATAACCCATAAACTTAGAGATGACCATGTAGGATGCTTAAAAGGCCCAGAGCATGGAGGGATTAGCCATTTGAGGATACTACTTTGATACCTTTATGGTTTCATTGACACAAGGAACTTCCAAGTGGTAGCATATACTACATCAGAAGAATAGGCTTAAATATACTTAAGGTGGACATGTGGAATCCAACAAAAAAGCTACCAAGTAGAAAATCAATGGACGTCTACCCATCACTACTGTAATAATATTTTTACATGATCTCATGGAAGTATTCCAAGTGTGAGGATGAACTAATATTGGTTTTTGTATATTAATGATTGTGGCTATTAAATAATTATTTCATGTTTGAATGTAATTGGTTATTTTCCCATTATATGTAGTAATTATTAGTGATACTTTGTGTGTCTTGTCTATTATTTCTTGGGTAAAAATGGGCATGACAAGTTTTATGATAAAAATATGGAAATATTGGTCCATTTTTATCTAATTTAATTTTAGGAGTTAGAGTAACGTGTTAACCATCACCATGATGTGATGACGTACCTTTTTGGTTATTAATAACATCAACCCTAAAACCCAACATAATTAGTCAAAAAATAATTGGAGTGGCATAGTGATTGGAACCTCTAAGGGTATATGACTCAACTAAATGTGTTAAACATCCCTTATTTTGTTATCTTGATAACATTTAGAATTATTTATGCTCAGTATCTACCAATTTATAAATTCATATTTCTTCTTGATCATATGTTTAACTTGATTTGGAAAGGAATTAAATTGGGGAAGTACTCATTTTATTTTTTCATGAATAAATAATTAAAGTGATCCAAAATAATATGTAAAACCCTAGGAAGCATAATAACCTTAGAGCAACCTATGGTTGCCTATAAGACACAAAGGTCACTTCATAAAATGTTCAACCCTTTTTAAGTTGGATGAGGATTAAGGGGGTTAAAATATCCTATTAATATGGATGAATAAAACTATTCTAAATAAATACATTTAAATTAATTAAAATAAGACAATATAATGAATCTATAAAATTAACAAATAAAGAAAGTACAATTTCAACCAATATTCTAATAATTGAAACAAATAAAAGAAATAGTACTTAGTTATATTTCATATGTGTAGGTAGATATAAGATGTGTAGATATGTAAAATGGCATACTAGTATTCAAGATCATGTCATTAGATTTTGGAAATATTAATTTTGTATCCTTTGACATTTATATTGAGTTATGGACACTTGTGTTGATGCCTTTGTCTATGGCTTGCCAAGTGACCACTTGGAACTTTTACAGTTTTATGTCATATTTATACTAATACATCTATATTATGCACATATTATATGTATGAATGTTTATATCTAAAACCTTAGCTATTCACTTTAAGGTATGTCACCTTGCCAAAAATGGGTTAGTGGGATCATGAAGTTGAGATGACCTCAAACACTCCTTTGTCAATGAGTTTTTCCTACATATACAATACTATGAGGAGTGCCTTACACATATGTAGTTCTCCCCTAAGTGTGATATTTTTTGTGGAGAAGGGTGCAATTTTCTCTATGTGAGGGCATATTATGATCTAGATTATAACTTGACAAATAGTGATAATGGGTTATTGTTTTAATTCTTCATACCTATAATATGACTAATATAAAAATAAGGAATAATAAGGTAGTATAAATTGGTTGTGAAATTGATTGAATCAAATTGAATATGCACTTTCTTGGTATTTCATACATAGATAATGAGAAGGAATTAATTTATATTAATACTACACATTTTGAAAATATTTCATCAAAGGCTTAGAAAAGATAGATAGTCTGACCACTAACTTTTAAAATTCTTTTAATTTAGATGAATTTTGAGGTACGTACAACATATAAGGAAAATGGACACTATTTTTGATGCTAGTGTCCCTATTAAAAATAAAAGTGTTCAACAAGGATAAAAATTATTGAAGGCTTGTAACCAAAAATGAAAGAAATAAATCATGTTTTAATCTCTATGTAGTGTACATGTGATATGGTTCATCATAATTATAGGGTTGGTACATAAGATAATTAGTTAGGGATAATGATATGGTGAATGCAATACATTAATCAACATGAAGTTATATAATTGAAGGGTAGATCCTTAATTAGTATTTTTCAAGTGTACAAGACTGAGATGTAATATATAATCAGATTTTAGTGTATAAAACAACCTCAACACTAAAATTAAGGTCATTTAGATTCACCATGAAAATTTACCATCTGACAATTTGATAAAATTTGGAAGGATTTTATCCCTCTATAGTACTAATTATATTATTGAATTTGATGAGTTCATATCACCTATCACTTGAAACCCATACACCAAATACCATGTTAATTAGAGTCACCATAAAAATCTAGTGTTTAATTAGATTAGGACACTTAGAAATATTTTTATCTTTTAATGGTAATAATTGGATGATGATTTTTATTTTTATTTAGTGTGTGTGTGTGTGTGTGTGTGTGTGGGTGTGGGTGTGTGTGTCCATGTGTAAATTTAAACTTAAACTTATTTTATATATATAGTACATTGCATCACCTTTAATTCCTTTATCCCCTAAGCAATCTCCATTTGCAATAGAATCTAACTAGGTCAACCAAGTTTCCTATAAAGTCAGGCTGGTTAACCCTATTATCCATTTTTCCACTAAGTCAGCCTAACTGACCCGAACATACATTTTTACTAATAAGTTATCTTGCTTGACCCTATCACCCATTATTTATGCTAAGTCAGCTTGGCTGACCTTGTCAGGAAACTTATAACACATCTGATGGAACTAAGTTAGCCAAGATGACTTAGTTAAAAGCATAACAATACCTTTTTATAAATAGGATCATTCTAGGTGACCTTAGTGAATGAATTTTTTGAAGGGGTAAGACTATACATTGATATAAATAAAACGTTAAATTTAATAAAATAGAGATCTCAATTAATTTTTGTATTTTTACAACTCACAATGCTTAATTTTTGCCCTAGAAGGAAGATATATTCTCTTACGGGAAGACTTGGATGAAAAGGATTATCTTATACTAGATTTGATTTCTATAGTGTCATAATTAAAAATCCATAAAAAACTATTACAAGTCACCTTTGGTCAATGGAGATATTGAGACTTGATAGGTTCATCAAAAGATAAGTATCTCTAACTTTTGTTATTTTTTCTTATAGAAAGATATTAGACAAACTAATAGGTTTTAAATTTATATCTCCTTGATTAGATTACCTATACAATTATACCTAGTATAACTATAGGGTATTATTTACTTTATATCTTCTATCTTAGGTGATGTTAGCCACCATTTGCCTATAATGATCCTTTGATTACTTATTTGTGTTAAACCCTCCCCCTTTGTGTCGTAATCTTTGGTGAATACTATATAAGTTTCATTCTATTTATTAGAAACCTCTCCTTTAGTGTTTTTTCCCTATAGATTTTGGAAACTTGTTATTTAGTGTTTTGTGATAAGGGATGTCTTTGTTAGGCTTAATAGATCTAATCTAGTAATGCCCATGATATAAAAAACATCACAATAGATGTTAGTTGATTACCTTATTTGAGTATGGATTTAATAAGTAGGATATGTTATAGATATATATTAACATGTTTCATACATTTTACTAAACCCAATGTGACTATAACCATTTCGTTTATAAATTTATAGTTATGGTTATTTATGTTGCATTAGAAGACCTAGTTTTAACCTATATTTATAGATCTAGGATTGATAGTCAACTAAGTCACTCTATTCCTCTGCTTGTAGGCTTCCTTATGTATTCAACTAGGCTACTCTAGTTGACCTAGTCATTTTAGTTAGTTATAGATCCAGGATCTATAGTCCACTAGGTTGACCAATGGTTAACTCATGGTAAATTTTAGTGACCCATATATAAATGAACTTAGGTTTTTTTCATGAATCTCTAACTATATGTTTTGAAATTATGGAAAAATTTAATGGATGGTGTTTAGGTAAGTAGGTGAAACATCATTGGGCACATAAGCCATGTTATCACATAACACTTATGATGTATCACAAAATATATAAAATCACATGATAGTTATGCCATTGAACAATAATTATGCCATCACATGATAACTATGCCATCATATGATAGGTTTAGTACCACTCAACATTTAGTAGTGGAAATCATCACTTTCATGTGACAACATATTTGCCACTCAAAATTTTCAAGTTCTAAGAACTTTTCACACCTATGTCTTATTTTTAAGAGTTGATGTGTATATTCTAAAGGAATGTATTTGAAAACTAATGGTTTAATTTCTTGAACATTCAAGGGCATTTACTTTATTGATTGTTTTCTTCACATCTTCAAAAGAAATGTATTATAAAACTTTATGATTTACTTGCATCACCCATTTATTATTTAGAGGAATTGATATGCATCTTCCAAAGCAATGGCTTTGAAAAGTGATGGCTACTTCTTAACTTTTTGTGTCTATCTACTTTTTGGATAATTTTTTATGCAGCTTCCAAAGGAATGGATTTGACATCTTAATGATTATAACCCTTAATATTAAATAATTGATATTTTAATAATTACTGCCCACCTATTTATCAAATATTATAATAAATAAGATCACTTTTGTTTACCATTTCAAACAAATTTATTCATTCTATATTTTCTTTCATGACTTTATTATAATGGTGAATGTTATTCTTATGTCTTTTCAATCACCTTTAAAATTTAACACAAATAGGGAATAAGTTGGGCATCCATAATCAAGAACTTATGTTTTTGTTTAATTTTTTATTTGATAAAAAACCTTAATGTTTTATATTTTATTCCAAGAACTTTTGAAATTTGAAGATGTTGTGCAGTACAAAAATTTGAAAGTAATTAACTTTTGGCTTAAATTTTGTGACATTTGTATTAAATTGAGTTAAAAATCCATCTATGTTTTGGATTCAATTAAATAACAATATATTAATTAAAAAAAAAATAATTATTGTTTTTTCTAAATGTATTAATTCCAGGATGTCTTCTTATTCAAAATCTTAGTGGAGAATTCTTAATGGTAAAACAAATTGTACTTCCTGGCTCCTTCAGATTTTATTTTATTCTACCCATTTATTGTTTGGAGGAATTACTACATAGCTTCCAAAGGAATATGCCTATTCTATAACATAATTTAAATTGGATATTCTCAATACTCAATAATATGTTTAGTTAATAGGTACCTAATGTATCCCTTTATTTTTTTAGTTACCTTTATTCCATATGGAAGAAGTATTTCTGACCTATAATGTCTTCATAAATCATAGAGGACCAAACATCAAGGAAACACTCACCAACCTCATTTATCATGATCTCAACAAGATTGGCTTGTACATTTTTAACAATTAATAATTACTACAAGTGAGATATTATTTAAAGAATAGTAATGATTTCCATTATTAGTTCTCTAGTTCATATGGCAATATTCTATGTAACCTAGGCCATGTCTCCATGGTGCTTGAATGATAAGTTATGAACATTGAATTGTCATGGTCATGCCAATATTATTCAAATGTTTTATGAAATCCAACCTTCATACCTTCACTATATTCACAAAATATCCTATGACAAATATTTTGATGATCATAAAGGAAAGAGCATTACTGAAATTGAAGTGGTGAAGAGATGGATATATGCCCACAATAAAGCCTCATATATTTTTGGCCTAGTGTTCAGAATGTGTAAATAGTAAGTATTTACCTTCCCTATAAATGAATAATATAAAGATAGTTTTTAACCCATTGTTATGATTTTTTATGTCTAAATCACTTTCAAAAAAATAATGATCTTGGAGACATTTCTGACAGAATTGTGGAGGTGGTGTTAAAATAAGAGAGAATGTAAACAATGGATATATCTCATAGTAGTGGATAGATGGATTGAATAACTGAATAAAGCATCAAATATTTATGTACTATATTTTATCATGGGTAAAGAGTATGTATTAACCTACATTAAAAATAAATAATGTAAGTATAGTTTTGATCCTATTCTTATAATTTTGTATATGTTTAGATCATTTGTTTTAAACATTCAGTTACCTTAGAGAGCTATTAGACAAAATTACACCATGGATGTATCTCTGCACCATTGATTCACCTACAATGAGAAAGCAACTAACATGTATTCATATGCACAAAAACATAGATACCACTGGGGAACCATGATATCATTCAAAAACATCACTATCATTTCATGACTTAGCTATTGCTTGATGTTTTTTCTACCATTTGGTAGTTTCACTATTGATCGATGAATTCACCAATGCTAGGCAATTTCACCACTTTACGTTGCATTCACCATCATTTGAAAATTGTGTTATCACTCGATAACATATCTTCCATTTGATAGTTTTACCATCATGTGACAATGTACTTGTGGATTCAAAGAACATGCCATTGAATTATAATGTTCCTACCAAATGATAGGTATGTTTTCAAATGACTACAAAGATATTAAACAATATATATAATGTTAATTAATGACATAATTATCAAATGATGAATAAGTCATATGATGGTAACCAATTTCATGTCACGTGGAAACTTTCCTTTATTTATTGCTAGCTTTGATGCCAGATGGTGGCTGTGTGATCTGGTGGTAGTTTTGCACTAGTTATCAATTCATAGATGTTAGTTGCCTATAAATATTATTTTTCCACTTTAATTTGCACTCTTGAACCTTGAATATTCCACTCTAACCTTTTAAAGACATAATTCCCTATAATGTAAATTGCCTTGTAGAGACCATCTATACCACAATGGCTACCCTAAGATCCTCCTTATATAATATATTCTAGAATAAACTTATGTGTGTATAAATACATCAAGATCTAGAATAATTAGATGCATACATAGATTGGGTTCTGAAGTGCAGTTTTGAGGGGCTTGTAAGGATGACTAGTATGACATAGACACCCCATTACTAAATTATTTGGTTAGGAGCTATGACTATATAGAGTCCATGTTTACAATTAAGGTGAAATCAAAGGTTTTTGTATTTTGGGTTGGCCCAAAAGACATCCATTGCTTAACATGGATCCCCCTTATAAATGTTAACCATGTGATCACCCATACTTCCTTAATAAATTAGGATAAGAACTATCTAGAGTCTCACTTTGTCCTATCAATTGAAGGTCTTTAAATTAATATTATTTTCATTTAATTTTTTTTTAATTTATTTATCTACTAAATTTTATTAATAGGTCACCAAGTACCATCATGATTAAATTTTCAATTCTTCATGGACTAATATATTTACATTTGATAAAAGAGGGTGAAATCACAAATCTATTAGGGGCCTCAATGTACAATCTATTAACAATACTTTTATTTTTTCCATGATATAATTATTTTAGTTTATAATTATACTATAGGGAAGAACATCATACATAACAATCTGGGCTATGGTCTATCTTCTGCATAATTTGAGTGGCCAAGAATTTGATCAATGTTTATATAAGTTTAACAAAATTATCATTGATTTAAATTTAATTATTACCTTTGATAGTTGTAATTATACATGTACCAATTATATTATTTCTTTGGATAATGTGATATTTCACCAATTAAAATTGGAGATCATGAATATTCCAACTGATCTCCAATAAAAAACAAATTTCACCTCTCTTTCAGTTGTAGAAAAAAGGTAAATAAATGTTTGCAAGTACACTTCAAATTATTGAAAAATTAGTTAATATTCTCCATTTGATTTAAGTATTTTTCCCTCTTCACAAAAAAAATTATAAATTTTTTATCAAGAATACAAGTAGTGGTAAGTGGTTGGCAACCCATTGAAGCCCTTGAATAATCAAACATGGATATAAAATCATATCCTCTTCCATTTACTAGAAAAAAATAATGTGAAGTTATATTATGCCTCTAAGCCCTCCACCCAATCTATTTAAACTACCATAAAATCAAATCTACTCTCATGTTTATATTAATAAAGTTATCTTATTTGCATTATTAATAATTTCATTATACATTGTACATGTTATACATGTTGTGTTTAATTTGATTTATGTTATATTTACAGTGCCATTTAAATATTCCCCCCAATATTTTGAAACACCACCTCCATGTATTTAGTTTCAACATAGATTTTTATGGCATATTCAAAAAGTTGTGTACTTATCAATATTTTATGAAATATAACATTTGAATATTAAATTTATTCTCATTTACTAGTTATCGAATATCCTTTTCAATTTGTAGAGACCCCTTCTCAAAAGAAACATTTACCACCACCACCACTACGAGCCTGCCATGTTGTAACTAGGGGAAATTTTTTTATCATATCTAGCCCCAAGTAGTGGCAATGTCCATTTAAAAAAGTTGGAGTTTCCAAACCTATCTCTTCGTGGTCTCCCTAGCTTTGGGTCCACTATTTTACAACATATAAATCTTGATTATCTATTTTATGATATGGATAGTGGGAATCAATATGATTTTTTCAATCATAATGATATTATTCATGGGTTTTATATGAGGGGGATAAAAGTTAGTTCTTAATAGAATCAAACACCTAACTCTCCATGGTATATCTCACCCCCTACCCCTCCCTACCCTGAGATTCCTAACACTAATGATGAGATTACTAATTTTCCTTTAGATAATTTATTGATGAATAATACCACCACATATGTTGAATAACGTATTCTTGGTGAAATTTAGAATTTGAAAATATGGGAGGCAAGGGATAAATTTTTAATATAGGAAATAAATTCATGATTTCACAATCACTCCCAAAGTAAACAATTATTCAAATTGGTTTAAAATTATCCCGTAAAAATTAATGTTTTGTTGAATTAGGTTGTTTGTGGAGTAGTAAATATTAGTAATGATTAAAATTATAAATATATAGATATAAATTTGATCAAGCTTGAGAATTTAAATTTAGATTCCTAGGTTTACTATAAGAAATAGGCAAAAGACACAATCATGGTGGTTATTGCTAATGCAGAAAAAGGGAGATCTCTAGTAAGGTATAATTATTCTAAGTTGTTTATCATTGAAATTTAATTATTTTTATGTTTTATATATTTAATATTCATCATTAAATTAGAATAAAAAAATGATAATTTGATGAATCAAGTAAAGGTTATAAATTTTTACCTCCAAGTAGTACAAAAAACATTAAATGCAACTATTTCCTTGAATTTTTTTTTATTGAATAAACAAATAAATACATTGAATAAAATTACCAAGGAGTATATATTTCATCTATTATTTTTGTTCAATTAGAAATATGATGAAAAATCCTCATTTATTTATTCAAAAGATGTAGTAAAGGATGAAAGGGCAAATCTTGAAAATATTAATGTTATAGCCAAGGATCTTATCTAATTAGGAATTATAGAACATGATACAAGTCCTGGAAAGGGAATGTATTATAAAATATAAAAACATAAAAATAATCCACATGAAACTCAAAAACAAATAATTAATATTAGTTGGAACATTTACTAATGGTCAAAATATTGTAATATTCTAAGACAATTAGTTTCAATCTTCAATACATGGTAATTATGTCTTTTTGAATATGGATTGGATTATTACATGGATTATAGTTATTTATGTGTTATATATAATCTTGAAATTTAATGTTTTTTAAAAATTAATTTAGATACACTAAATGTATGATATATGCTTTTAAATGTGAGTGTTGATTTTCAATTTTAATTATAAAACTATTGATTTGTAATAGACATGTTTTTATGACTGGCTTTTGGAAAATAATTTAATTTAATTAATATAGTCACTATATTTATTTTATTGAAATGAAAATTTATTATTGATAAATTATTTAAGGGATGAAACCAATCTTCTCAATTCTCTTTATGAAGTTTGTAATAATCATGGTTGTTGAAGATCAAATCCTTATTGTGTGTTTCTTTGCATTCTTGTTAATCAATAAGCTTATGTTAATATATTATTAATGTGATTACCAAGAGATATCATTTAAATATCATCCACATCACAAGTGGTAAATATTTAACAATAAATTACCATATGGTACTTAGATGGTTGATTTATAGTTCTTATTGATATCCTCTTTGCATACAAACAATTCAACTTTTTATAGATAATGTTATGCTTCTATTATTTTAATGTGATAAATTTTACAATACTTGAATTATCATAGATAATAGTTAATAATAAATTTAAAAATTATCTAAATTGGTAATGAATTGTATTACAAAGTTTCAATTTAGAATACATACAGATCTAAAACACAAGTAATTGAAATAGTCCTTTTACAACTTTTTCTTAAAAGCTATTATTTGTATCTACATTATTTGAATACACTTGATAATTAGAATTAAAGTCATATATATTGGTGGATGTATTCATGACACTTCTTATTTCATTATGGAAATCCAAATTTGAAATCATTCTTTCATAATAAAACCAACCCATCAGATAACAAGAAACATACATCCTCAAATAAGTTTCTATATTTTTGTCCAATGTATTCTAAAGTTTTAATTTAAAAGAAGATAATACATTGATTGACATTTCATCTTTCACTGATCCCAAGGTAATTATTTATGAGATTTCATATAATAAAAAATATTTTCTACTATTTTCTTGCAAGATGTTGTTGGGGTAAAGTTATTTCCATAGCCTTGTAATAGTAACACATCAATTTCTATTAGTTCAATTAAATACCTAAATTGATCAATAATTGTATGTCTCAAATGCGTTTAGTAAGATGTCACTAAATCATTTTTAAAAATAACTTTAATTTAAAATCCATTGATCTCTATCGACTTGTTGAAATATTTAATGAGACTACCCATGTATTTTACAAATAAATTATTTGTTAGTTATTCACCATTTGTAGTGTTCCAAAATTTTGGATTAATCATTCACATGGATTCAATTGAGTCATCCCTTTTTAAAAAATCTCAATTTTTTTAAGATAGGCTTTGTGAAATGTTTCTTAATTTTATCCTATCTCAGAAATAATAGTATCATATAGTTCTCATGTTAGAGGGACTTCTTAAATTTATGTTCCTACTAAATCAACACATATTTGGAATGTGTGCATTAGTATCTACTTTCAATAAATAATTATACAAATATGATCATTATTATTAAATTATAAATAGTTATTAGGATCCCTTATATTTGTTTGATTTTGTCAGATAACAAATATAGGGCTCTTAATATAGTCTTATGAGAAGTAGAACATATTTAGAGTTTGACAAACCCATTTATTCAACTGAATGAAGTCAACAATATATATAGATCTCTCTTGTGCATGTTTCATCAGACATTGAATTTCTCCCAACAAAGGCATAATACCACATAATGTCAGAAAGGTTTACAAATTTTTTAAATGGTACAACAAATCTCTTTCCTTGTCAACTTCCATCTTGTCTTTAAACATAAAACTACTAATGTTGGATATTCTTCAAAAATTTGGCATGCTGGCTCATGCATAAAAATCCATCTTGTATGAACATATTTCAAAATATTTTTACCATAATTAACTCTAATTAAAAATTTATGAAACTCTAAAAATCTTTTTGAACTACTTGACATGTGTGCATGAAAGTCACGAATAAGGTACTATACTTCTGGAAAATTTTAAAATGTGTTAAAAATATTATATGCAATATTCATTTTATGAGCCATGCAATGAATTAGAATCATATATGGGATAGATATTATTTTAATTTGAACACAGAGATTAGTTATGTGCCCTTGCATCATAGATGCACCATCAACACCAACATAGACTAAATTTATAGTTATAGAATACTCACCCATCCCAACTATATCCTTCAAATAGGAAATAATTAATCTATAAATGTTTTTAGCATTAAAATTTTCACTCATTTTATGTATAGATAATAGACAAGATTATCTTAAATTGTTATGAAAAGTATAAACATGAATGCAAACCCATGATGTGATGTCAACTATTTTTAACTCATCAATTGATAATGACATAAATTGTACATTTTTTACTTTTTATTTTAAATCCTCCTCAATCATGGTGAAACATTTTTCCATTTCTAGAGCACTTCTATTTGATCAATGGGATTGTGAAATATTATGAAATCCATTATGTTGGAATAAAATATTATAATATAAAAACTATGATTTAGGTATACTATTTTTCATAATGTGATAGATAGTTCAAAAATGTATATTCTTGGCATGAATATTAGCTCGAGTAACATTTCCTAGCTGAGTCGTTATGATTATTCCTTTGTTAATGAGATTTAATAGACATTTATAATGATCTTAATACTCTAATTTTTACCTTGCATCCATGAATTATTTTTCATCTTTCCATAATTGTGCTTGTTGTGTTTGTAAATATTTTTGTTTTACCGACACATATATTTTCCATAATGTTTTTTTATTATGTCCAACATAACTTGAATTTTGTGAACATTTCATAGTTTTAAACTACATATTGTAAATATATAATGAGTTGGATTATCAACTATATTTTATGGTTTGAATGGTCCAATGAATGGATATTTAGTTTCCCAATCGAACTTAAAAAACCTTTTAATTATCCATGTACTTTTATTCTTTAACAAAAATTTCCTAGTGCAATCTTCAACTGAAGTTTGTGTTTGATGAGTAAAAATATCATCCAATATTTGAATCTCATTATCAATAATATCATTTAGTTTCTTCTTCATTCACACATAATTTTGAGTTGAATCTTTAATCAAAGTTGGTTTTTCTTGAGATACAGAAGTCTTTTATTTTATTTGCACCTCACCCAAGTTATTTTTTTATAATTTTAGTCCAATTGAGGCATTACATACTCATACTAAGAAATGTATTCGAGCGTAGTAATTCCATTTTCAATAATATATTGAAATGGTGAAATGAAATTAAATCACTCATCTATAATATCATTATGTATGGTTTATGCATTTAATAAGATTTACCTTTGTCAAAATTATTATTGAACCTTAATATGAAACTATAAACAAAAAAAAATAAACTTCATCATTTAATATATTACATGTGGATGTATTTGGTGTCTATGTCAGTTAGTTGGGGATTATTTATGTCTAACTAAAATAAGATAATAAGTATTTTTTATTGGCTAATTTTCCCAACCGATTAACATTTATAGGAGATGACATGTAACACATATATTATAATACAAACACCAATGGTATTGGGCAATTATTTCTCTTGTAGGAAACTTGAATGTTATCATGTAACACTAATGCCATCAATAGACATTAATATTATTGGATATCACTAATGCTTTTAGGTGACACTAATTTTGACATATGATGGTATTATTGGAAATAGACTCAGATGCTATCATACAACATGATATTTAATGGTTAACACAAGATGCTATGGGTGATAATCTTATGATTGGATGATACCTATGATGGTGAGTGACCTATGTAACTTTCAATTGTATCTATTTTTATATGATTTTTAGATTTAGTCCTCAAATGACTATATATTACATATAATAGTGAAATAAACTCATATTTACTTTCAATAGATTGGTGAATTATATTTATATGTATGAAATTTGTTTTATATACTAGTTAAGCCAACCTAGAAAACTAAATTACACCAATATAATTTTAGTTAATCCACACGATTGACCACCACTTAAAATCATCAATTTTAAATTTAGAAAACTAGAATATTTATGAACTAACAAAAAAACACCATTAAAAATTTACCCTAGGTTGATATAGTTTTCTCTTTTGCTTGTACAGTTTCATGTCTAGAAAAATAGGTTTTATTGGTCAACCTATTTACCTTTACTATTACTTAAATTTTCACTTGTATCCAACTAGGTCGTGGTTCTTGACCTAGTTTATTTTTACCATCTCTATTATTTATTTTTTAGTTAAATAGGTCGTGCTAGTTCACCTAGTCATTTTTTACCATTTTAAGTTTTCAATATTTATATAGACTAAGCTGAATTAGTCGACCCTATTTAACCTATCTAGTTTTCTTATTTTCACCTCTAAAGGACTAAGTCAATCCTAGATGACCTATCTAATAGTAAAATATTTATTACTCTTATTCAATAAAATAAGTTGACGTTGTTGATGTAGTTATATTACTTTGGTTCATTATAGCTAGTGTCATTCTTAAATTTTATCAATTATATTAATTTGTCATTTCTATTTTCAAAGAAATTACGTAGTATTTTATATTTTTACTTTCATTTTTCCTATTTTGTCATTTCTATAAAATTGTACCACATAATCAACTAAGTTGACCTTGATGACTTATTTTTGTGTCTGTTTACCCTACCAATAAACTATGTTGACCTAACCTGACCTATTATAATTTTGAATTACTATTTTTACTTCAATTTTTAACTATATTAACTTGGAAAGCCCTATATATCTTTGATGACCTAGTATAATTTTAGAATAATAATTTTACCTCTATAGACAAAATAGATCAGCTTGGTTGACCCTATAGGTCCTAATCATCTTAGCAACATTTCAGACTACTAACCCATTAGGTGGTTGACTTAGTTCAATAATTAACTGACATAGTTCAGTAAGTCGTTGACCTAGTTTTTTTGGATTATTTTTCCCTAATTTAGTAATTAGGTGATATAGTTCATTAGGTGATCAATTTAGCTCATTAAGTGGCCTAACTAGCATATTTTTTCCTATTTATTCACAAATTCAATAGGTGGCTGACTTAGTTTAGCAGGTGGCTGACCTAGTTTTGTTGGCATGTTTTTTATTTTTTATTTTAGTAAGTGGTTGACATAATTTAATATGTGTTTAGCCTATTTTAGTAGGTGCATAAAAAAAATTGGCATTCCCCCTAGTTTAATAAGTCACTGACATAGTTCAATAGGTGGATAACATAGTTTAGTAGGTGGCTGACCTAGTTTATTTGGGCCTTTTTTTCCTAGTTCAACAAGTGGATGACCTAGTGTAAATAACCTAATAATTTTATAATAATTTAATATTTTTAGCTTAAAATTAGTCCATAACACTACATTAGATCAAAACCTCACTTATATTATATCTTCAATGAAACTATTGAATTATTTCACATACGTCTTTATAATCTAAAACCAACTAGTACATCATGCAATTTAAATTTTCTATCCTCAAGGAAGACAAAATGAAATGCAATTGAAGTTAATAACCCTAGTCCTCCTCCTATTACCAATGTTAGGAATTATTTGAGTCAGGTCAAAGCATAATAGGATATCTCACTTTTTGACATAAAGAGGCCACATTAATTTTCATATTCTCCTCAAAATATTTTTAGTTTGTGTCATTGAAATTAATCAACAAATATGTTTTATATTATATATACAAATATGTAGTACATATATTATTTAATTTTTTTCTAAAAATCATTATGTATTTTTTAGGATTTATTTTTAAATTTAAATTTTAGTGTTTTTTCTAGCCAACTAATGGGATACAATATTATACTTTGACCCCCTCCAACAAACAATCATAGTATTCTAATTTACACTACTCAAATCCTTTATCAAATACTTTAATGACCAATGTAAAAATCACTCATAATAATCAAATTATGTGAATGTAATCTCCTAAATTACAAATTTCTAGTCAACCACCAAAAGTTAATATATCTTAGCCAAATCAATATTGTTTCCCTCCACCTCTTAGAGACGTCAATGGGCATATCATCCATCAACTTCTCATGCATAATAAAATTTTCCAACATATTAAAAATGAACCTTTATACCATCATATTTTATCTATAGACATTGGACACATCCCTAACTATCACACATGATGGGACTAAAGATACTATTATCTTTCTCAAAACAGTTGTAAATATATATAAATAATGGGTCCAAACTAACACATTTTCTACCACCAAGATCTTATCCAAAACCTTTTTTGGTGATGTAGTTGAATGGTACAATCAAATTGATAGACATTACATTACATAATTAGAGGTTTGTTTCAATGCTATAGTTAAATAATTTTGAGACAATTATATTCTTGAAAATTACCTTAGCCATTTCAAAAAAGTCTATCAACTTCCTAATGAATCTACTCACCCTTTCAACAAATGATGGAAGTGTCTAGATCATAATGTGGACCATAACATGAGTGATGATAATATTTTAAAATTATTTGTTACTTATCATAAATCTACTCTTCAATATAATTTTTTTATCTTCTCCCATAAAAAATTATATCAGCCTTAGACCAAGAAAAAAGGTAAGATTTTGTTATGAGTCAATTTCAATGACCTTGGTCAAATACTAAGGAATCTTTCAAATCATTTTTTGATAGTATTGATTAATTTTTTCCTCCACAACCTCAAAAGGGTACATCAAATTCAACCAAATTTAAACCAACCCATAATTTATTATTTCTAAAAGAATTTTAGAAGAAAATTTCACCCTCTAAATTCATGATCTTTAATACTTAAAAACATCCTCCAGAATGGTAGAATCCTTATAAGTTTTTTTGGTCGAATGGTATGATATGTCATTATCATGAGACTTATCATGCTCTTCAATGATTAATTCTTACCTTATTTCTTAGTCCACATTTCAATCTTGATAATATTACACAAAAATGCTATCAAGACTATCCTCAATCCTCACAATCTCCCTCTAAATGATCATAATGAAATCAACATCACCTAATTAGTGATCAAAAAAATATACCCCACACCTTCACCTCATCCACTAATATTATCCAAACCATAGTTAATATTTCTTCTTGCATCAATAAGTAAATGATAAATAATATGAACAACTTAAAACAAGTGGTTTCATTTGTCAAACTTTAACCTCTTAGGTCATATGAACCCAAGGAGAACCTAGTTCAAATGCTTATTCTAAAGGTCATCCTAAATGGTACTCATTTACCTTATAGGCATATCACACACATCCTATGTCAATTTCAACATCCTTAGAATCTGACATATCAACATATTTACCTATCAAACTACATCATCCAACCTAATGAAGTTCATTATAATAGTTCCACTTCAACTCACTCCATATCACATGATGTTAAATCTTATGTTGGCCATCTACATATCATTTTAAGAATTAGGGGCATATTCCAATGCCGATTCCTACATAATATTACCCATTGGGTTATAATATGATGCCAAATATTCTCCACATTGCACAATAACAAATAAATTTAACTCCAACAAACCTTTTGAGACACATATGCTTGTATTTCACATGCTCATATTTGATGTAAATGTTATCACATATTTTGATTGTTATTTTTGTTCAATATTTCTTTATTTACATTCTTTTATTTGATCTAGTTTTATTTTACTTACACCATTTTTTCCTTTTTGGTTCTTTGGTATCCTCCTTTTTACCACCATCATTTCCTTTTTAGTTCATTGTTTTATTTCATCCTTTATTTCCTTTTTGGTTCCTATGTAGTACCTTCAATATTTCCATTGATTTTTATTTTATCATATTTATGTTATTCTTTCCCTTAGTATCTTTATGATTAAATGATACTTATTTACTTCCCCCCTTTCTTGGATAACCATTGTATTTCCCACTCTTTTGGGATGGCCATTTAATTACCCCTTATTTTAAGATGACCATTTTATTTCCCCCTATTTTTGTATGTCTTATAATGTCATTGATGATTATGATAGATCACTTTTTGCTTAGTAAAAATTCTTTAGTGACATGACTATCATAACATAGCCATATCTATCTCATAGATGTATTTTACATGGATTATCTTTCATGACCCCATATTTACCTCATATCCTTTCATTTGAGGCACACATAGGTCAGTTTGGATACTGAACACTTTATTATGGGAAAGTCTAATAATATTGAGACACCATTGTCTTTATGTCTTTCTCTCTAGTGGCCAAATGTAAGCTCTCTTGTGTTCTTCACCTATTTCACTCATGATTAGTTATATGAATCCATACAGAGGATGAATATGAAAATAAAAAAACATTAAAATATAAATCATAAAATAATTAAAGGTACTGATAAAAACATAATTATAAATTTAAAAGTCAAAATGACACCTATAGACATGATATTTATTTTGTACATCTCATATCTTAGTCGAATCTTAAACTCCATAGTTGGTATCATGATATATCTCAAGTTAATCAAGGTGTGGTATATCAGTATACTAGGGTGAGAAATCACATTATAGTATATATTTTTTAGTGCCACCTAATTTATCATGCAATTACCCAATCTTGATAGTAGATTTATAGATCTATAAATGATCGTAAGGAATGAGGAACACATTGTGTGAAAGGTCTATTTTATTTTTCATGCATTTAGACTTCATGGGATGAACTATGCTCTTCATTATTATCCTAATTATTATGTTCATTAGTCATGGTGTCCTAGTTCCTTGATGTCAATAATTCTTAGCCTTGCTCACATGTCTAGTGTGTCTCATTCCTGCTAATGATATTCACATCACCCATGTTGTACCTCTCCCTACTTATTTATATGAAATTATTATAATTATACCCTTATTATATATTGATAGTAGCTTATCACATTTTCCATATTATGTATATTTGTATTAATATGTGTGTTACATTATAAATCTTTGAATATGACCAAGTTTTTCTCACAAACATTCCTTCATCTATGTTCACCTCACCAAATTATTATCATACTGATCATGTATTTAGGTTGTTGTGTTTTCTTACATCACATTTTTGAGAAGACACTAAGTTTATATCATCTTTTAGATATTTTTATCTTTATCTATCCATCATATTTTTATTTGATCTTTTGTGTACATTACTTATCTCACATAATGTATTTTACATGCTTACATGTTTTATTTTTGTTTGGACATTATTGTCTTAAAACATGAATTACATTTCAATCTCAATCATTTATGTTTTCTTCATACTTAATTTATAATGCTTGTCTTACCTTTTGACTTAATCTTTCATTTTAAGTCATTTATGTTTTCTTTGTATCTTGATTTGACATAATCATAATAAATTTAATTACAATAACTTAATTACTTATATTTATTCTATCAAATCAATATTTCATTTAAATTTAATGTTTCACATGTTTTTTCCCATGATTTAGTGTGTTTTACATTCATTTTTCATCATTCTATCATTACATGCTTGGTATTTTAGTTTTAACCTAGATGTAATGATCACATATTTCCAATTTTATAAGTAACTTAACTAGTTATTATAGGTTTATATTTATACTTTTATCACCCTACATAAATATGCATTGATTATATTTTTATTATTTTATCCCTAAGATTTCTCAAATATAGGTATTTCACTCTCTATAACCAAGACTATGATAATTGCATGTAATTATTCAATACAAATTTAAGTCATATATATGTATATGGTACTTTAATTTATTATAATTAAATTTTATAATTTATTTATGTATTCCATTTTCATTTATCTAAGTTTCATTATTTTTATGTTATTTCTTAAAGTACCATCCCATGTCACACTTTTATGATACATAATGAGCTTCAAGTGGGGCATATGTTTATACATAATATTTTTAATCTTTATAACTTAATAAAAAAATATCTATTGGATTAATTTCAATCTCTCTAAGTGCATGCTTTAAAGGGTGCACTAGGAAAGGTTTGGGTATACCATTGGTGCTTTACAAGATTGTTGTTTAATCATATCATTCCTACTATTTATCTATCTTCCTCATATGATGCCTCCTTGAAATAATAAGACTCTAAAATATTTATTATTAATAAATACATAAACCATGAAATATGGCTATGTTTTAAATCTAACAGGACCTTCCAAAACATAGAATTTGCATTATAACTCCTACAGGTCTAAAACTACTCTACAACACCTTAAAAATAGATATAAAATATAAATTCAAGTATAATAAAATATATGCCGATGTATAAATGTAAAATTATACTTATATTGTCTATTTTATCACCTTTCATGCCTTCATCCACTTATAAATCTCCTTTCTTAGTAGCCCCTAACTAGGTTGACCACTTTTCCTACAAAGGCATCTTGCTCGATAGTATCACCGATTTTTCTTAGTAATTTAACCTAGTCAATACTTTCACCCATTTCTATGACTAAATAATCTTGGAAAACCCTATCACTCATTTTTATTACTATGATATCCTAGGCAAACATTTTACAAATGTTATGTCACATGTTACAGAATAAAGTTAGCCTGGATGACTTTTTTCAAGACCGAATCATAACTTTTGATAAATAGGGTCATGTTGGATGACCTTGTAAAGTAAAATTCTGAAGGGATTATGACCTATGAATTTATATAAATAAAACATTAACTTCAATCTCATACATAGGAAAATTCATTTTCTCATTATTATAACTTTAAATTCTACTACATTTAAATTTTAATGAACCATTACTTAGGTTTTTGCTTTTAAGGGAAGATAAATTTTCTTTTGGGAAGTCCTAGATCCAAAGTAGGATTATTTTATAATATACCTAATTTATATAGTGTGATCATTACAAATACACAATAACCTCTTTTAAATCACCACTAATCAAGGGAGATATTGAGACTCAACATGTTCATCAGAAGATAGGTATCTTTAAATTTTGATATTTCATTTGATAGATAGATTTTTAAAAAGTAAAATATTTTGAATGTATAAATTATTTACTAGATGACCTATATACTAAAAAATATTATATATCTATATATTCTTATTTGCTTTCCATCTTCTACCTTAGGTGATATGGGTTCATATTTACCTTCCATGATCCCTTGACTATTTATTTATGTAAATCCACCCCATTATGCCACAAGATTTGGTTAGCACTAGATAAGTTCAATTTAATATATTAGAAGGACTAAATAGGGTTATTGCACAATGTTATTTTACTAGAGGCTTTGGAAATGTATAATTTATTATTTTTTGATAAGAGATCCTATGGTTAAGCTTAGTGGATCCAATTTGGTCATGAACTCAATATAAAAGGTATCACAATAGATTTCATTTGATTACCTTATGTGAGTTTGGGTTTGGCAAGTAAGATAAGTTGTAGATCTATCTTAATATATTGCATACAATATGGAGAGAAACATCATCTAGTTTTTTACAGAGGAACCATTTTGAAGAGTAAAACTCTCCAAGATAATAACAAAGAGTTGTATTAGTTTAGGATGAAATATACAAGAATCCATAGTTATTTCATGTAATGTAATAAGCATAAAGAGGCATTTGTTAAAGTGAGAGTATTATTATCTATTCAAATCTTATTTTGTGTACTATGAATGCATTAAATATGTGTTAAGTGCATCAATATTGAATATGTTTTGAAAGTGTGGCCATGATATATTGTAAAACCCTAAGATCAAAAAGATAAAGGTAGTAGTTAAGAGCAACCCCTCATTATTTATTACATAAATTAGTATCATATCAATATTTTTTCCTTATGGATTTTGTGTGTGAAAATTTTTTATGAGTTTATTGGGGGATTGGAAAGATAATTTTGTTGAGTGTGTTGCATGCTATGAAAAATAAGATTTATTAAATTTGTTATAGGTGTGAGGAGAAGTATTTCAAGTTGAGAGGGATTTTTAGAGGTTATGTTTTGATTATATTTCAGGTTTTGAAATTTAGAATTATTATTATGGTCAAATTTAGCATATAAAGAAGGAATATCAATAGAGATGGATGATTTGACTGAGAAGTTGAAAGGATTATAAGAAATATTAGAAATGATAGAGATGACTGCAAAAAAATGGAAACATTTTAACTATGAATGATAAGATGAATAGAGATTATCATGGGGTTTACATCCATACAAGTGAGGCTAGATTATTTAGATAAATATGAAGTGGGTGGAGGAAAATAATCTAGTATAAGAAAGAGATGAGGAGAGGCCAAGATGAAATAAATAGGTAAATATAATTGTGATATCAATTTATTTTCCTGGTAAAGAGAGTCATGATAATCTCATTAAATGGATAGTATAATGATAATATTTTATTAATATTAGAATATCAAAGACTCTATGAGGGTAAAGGTTGTATTCTATAAACTAAGTGGATGTGTAGCTACATATTAGTGAGATCTCTAATTGATAAGAAAAGGGAGAGGAAATAAGAACATGGGTTGATGGGAACACACAATACCAAGTTATTGAAACATTTTTTAGACATAAAAATACATCAAGATTAGTTGAATATGCTTCGTATTCTGAGCCTTAAGAGAGATGAAAATGATAATAAGATTACAATGTAAGGGAATATCAAGGGGAACTTGACATTTCAGAAGCTCAAGTCTAGTTTGATAAGTAAAAAAGATAAGTATGTGTTTTAAAATAAGAAGGTTTATTGAAATTCAAAAAGATAATGAGGTTTCCATGAGAGTAACAATATATTATTTTTTAAAAAAAATAATGGGGAAGAAAGTTGTGTGAAGCCAAACTAAGAGTTTGCAAACAAGGAACTACAAGATTGTGAGTAGGCTTGAAAGGAATAAATACTCATGCAAGAGGTTATGGATCTGATATTAGTTGAAGCTAAAGAAGCATACAAATTATTTTATGATGGGAATGAGTTTTAAGTATCCTATAACTGGGAAAAGTCAAAACCATCTTTGGTGAATGAAAGCAAAGGGTTTGTCTTTTCAATTTTAGAGGGTAGAAGGGTCAAGCAAAACCAATTAAGTTTACATGTTTATTTGAAGAAATAAATAGAGGTGAATTAGTAAGTCACCAATCAATATTTTTTGGTTTAAATGAGCTATACAATATAGGTATAAGGTATGCAATATAATCCACATGAGTAGAGTATGGTTTCATACCATTCATTAAGACATGAAATTAGAAATAAGAATGAGAATAGGTGTTTTAATATTTTAGGAGTTAGTGAATGTTAATATTATGTTTGTTAAAATGTTGAGTATACTAAATTATGGTAATAATATGCAATAAATATAGCCACTTCTCCATTATAGAATTCACTAAATTTTACATTTGTAAAATTTTTAAAAAATAATGCAAGAACCTAGACATATAAAGACTAATACAGATGATTTGGAAGTTAAAACCTAAGGAAGATGATGGTCTGAATGTCATAAAGAATATGTATGTGTCAAAACCCTTCTTGATGAGTATCACCCTAACTTTATAGTAGTGTCATATGGAACTAGTGTCCCTATTTTGGTGGTACTCTCCTCTATGCAAGTTTGCACTAAGCTTTTGGATGTACCTACGTATAATTTTGTAAGGTGTATTGCTATGTGAACAGCTTCTAAAACCCTATAGGTTGGATATTTTGAGTAATTTTGTGAGTAAATCCTAATCCTCCATTTTACTAGGCCATATAGGTGATACAAGATGAAAAGTGTGTTCTTTATTGCGGTAGGTTGGACATCCTCAACACTCTACTATGGTGAGAGTTACCTACATACCAATACTCTAATGCGGGACCAAGTCCAATGAAGTTATCCCCACCTAAGTGGTCATGAAAGAACAAGTGAAGCTTGTATGATAAATTACTCAAGTGCTTTGAATGTTCTTGAGAATGGAAATCTAAGTAAATTGAGCTTAGGAATTTTGTAGATGGTAGTATGAAAATGTAGGGAAAAATATGGATTGATAACCTTAATTATGTACAACTTGTTTAGAGTTTGGATATGTAATTTGCATCTAATTTCTATCTAGTGGTTAGAGGGATAAATGTTATGTATTTATACTATTATGTTGCTTGAGTGGATGCTAAATGTGGTCTAGGTTGACCTTATGAGGTCTAATATTTTAAAAGATATTAGTTTATGAAAGAGGAGGGAAATATTAGGAACACCATTGCTTAGACAATATCACCATGTTTCTCTATTGTCCCTATTATGACACTAGTGTCTAAATGGAATAATAATAGGTAGGAAGGGCTAGGATGATAGAATGACAGTCTAAGACTATCTTAAGGATGACAAGGGATGTTTGTGGCCTATACAAAGGATGTATAACTATGATAATAAGATCTATTCTAGGTCTAGGGATAAGTTAGGGATAAGTAGTGTCAATAAGCACTATTATCACTCAAGTACCACTTTTAAGTGTTTACATTTGTTGCCCCTTTATTCTAGAAATAAAATAAAATAAAATGACTACGATAAAGGATAAATAAGCATAGTTGGAGTTACATAAGAGATAAACACCATGAAGGTGGATTTGAGTATGTGAATCATCCTCTAATGAATGTCCTATAAGTGAAACATGCATAAATAATTACTTAAGAGATATCAAAATGAAAATAATAAACTGAGTAAAGAAGTAAAATTGGGTAAAGAGATATGAAAGAGGAAAGGAAAGAATACATGTCACTAGGTACATGAATAAATGCACTTACTTAGTGATAACATATGTGTATGCATGTATATAGTGATAAATTAGTGAATAGATTGGAGTGAGTTGATGGAATTGTAAGTCCTCATGTGGGTGGCTCAAGAACTCAAATTGGTGTTGACTCCATCACTTCCCACCAATATTTGTGGACCATGACCTGTGAATAGCTTGGATTGGACTGATGGTGTGTCTAATCCTCTCATGTATGTGTCTTGAGAAATCAAGTAGGCCATGAATCCATCATTGCCTACCCATGTATAGTATATGCATCTACTAAAATTGTGAGATGTATCTGGAAATGTCTAATTAGAAATGTTAGCTATATGGACACTTAGATATATTAGATATATGAATTCAAACCACTATAGATGGATTAAGTCATGAAACTAGTGTGTAAACTAGAATATTATGTATAATGTATAAATTATGGATAATGACATGGAATTTGTCATTCCATATGATCAATTGGTGTGTAAGGATACAGAAATAGTGTGATGACCACATGCCCCTAAATATGATATCTAATCATATGGATTTTAGAATGATTTTTAATAATCTATATCTATTTATCTAAAATATAAATGGGAATGGTCATGTCACTCATGATTCCCTAAATTTGAGCAAATTGGTATGAATATGGGATAAAATGGAATGAATTTGAGCAAAATTTCTAAATTTGTAATTGAACCAATGAAAACTTGGACTATACCTACTATAATTTTCTACCAAATTTAGATTTTTTTGAATCTGGGGCTAATATATAGTAGCATCATATCTTTGATAGTAGTGCCAGCTAGTGCTAGTGTCCCAATTTGAGTGATAATGTCCTACTACTCTAATTTATATGCAACTATAATGTTCTCTATATCACTATTTTATTTGGTGTTTACCTAAGTTTTATTTTTATAATCTAAGCTTATTTGTTAAAATGCATGGTGAGGGAATTTTGTTAGCCTAATATTTGTTACAAACTGCTATGAGTTCTCCTCCATTTAAGGGGAGTTGTTGAACTTGTGAAATAACTATCCTCAAAATAAAAATAAAAATATTTAGGATAAATTGTAGACAAAGCCGATATGATATTTTCATAATAATTCAAATTAATATGCATACATAACATTAGAATGTAAGATAATTTGAGCATAAATATGTAGTGTGTGATGCATGTTATATCTAGGATTCACAAGGGCATTAATATAGATATAATAATGTATGTAACAATAAATCTATTTAAAAATTTAGTATCTACCTAGTGGGATTAGGCATGACGTTCATCACATGATCCAAGTAGGAAGGAGAGATTAATGAGGTCCCTCATGAAATTTAAAACTAGAGTTTGTAATAAACAAAAAAAATTATCATGGCTATGATGCATCTTGGGTGAATATTTTGTTGTCAACTAACTGAAGGTGAAATGGGTATATCAACCATAGCATAATGAGATAAATCTCTCCTCTCAGCAAGGGGAGGTTCCCTATAAACTATAATATACTAATATAAATTGAAAATAGACACAAGGGTGAGATCATACCATCCATCTCTCTTTTTTCAGAGATGATGTTCACAAGGTAAAGGAAAATTCATGTGTAATAATTGAAATAAATCCTCTTCTTTCAAAAATGATGTTCAATAAATAGTAAGAAAACTTCCTAGGTAGTAATTGGATCCATGAGAAACCCAGGAAAACACAAATTCTTTTGTTTCTTCCCTTACTAATTTGTAACATATATAATAATAGGATGAAGTTTAGCTTAAAGTCTGCACTTAAAACTACAATAGAGTATAAGATCACAAAGGATAAAAGTATTGCAAAGCCTTTCTAATACACTTTTCACTAAAACATAAAAAAACACAAACTAAAGGTAATTATAGCAGCACAAAGTCTTCATGATTAACTTTAGAAAATATTCCAAATAATTTCTACACACTCTACTTATTTAATCAAATAGATGAGATATTATTAGGAAAAAGGACATAACAACAAATTCCTAAATAACACAAGTTATTCTAATGCAAAGTTTGAAAAGTCACCCACTTTATCATTCATTCAAGAAAATATGATTTAAAATTTGAGCTCAAGGTCTCAAAAGGCATCTCAATTTGGGTAGAGTTTTTGTTTCTAATCACCAAAATATCCCCCACTTCATAACAAAAGAGGCTATCTTTATTTATAAGGAGAAGCCTTGAGGATTTAAAAACGATTTAAATAATTTGACCTAGTCAAAGATAGGAGTCTTTGTTAACTTTGGACTTTCCATATTTTTACATGTATTTATAAATGACAAAAGTACATGTGCAAATGTATAAAGTGATTACAAAAGTGCATTTGAAAAAAAGAGAATAAAGCAAGGAAGAATAGTTTCAATCTTTATCCACAGCCTTGTCCATATGTGCATTGTACATGGTGATAGCTACTTGCATCCTACTACTATCTGGAGTAATGGTGTTCTTGAAAACTACCCTAGATCTAACTATGGCATCTTTCACTACTATAACTATTTTTCATGATTTGTTAACTTAGTTTTTAGATTATCTAGAGTTAACTGATTATCCAGAATGTTATCCACAAAGGCCACTAAAAATGATTTCTCCTCGAATTATTTTCGAAACATACCTTCAAATTCTTGAATCACTTCTTCAGCGGAAATGAATTGATTGTCTTGAGAGGTAAGTTTTCAAGGTAGCTCCTCCAACTTATTTAACAAACTGATATCACTTTGTTCACTAAGGTCTTTTGATGATTTGAGGTCGTTGATCAATTCTTTAAACACATGACTCCTATATATCAATGACTCTTTAGTTTCAGTCTAAGAGTCTCTATCAATAATGACACTGATTGATATTAGAGTGCTCATTTTTATCTTATTCATATCCATCTATTTGTGAAGATACTTTTTTATGATTTCAATATCTTGAGAAATGATATTGATAAGATCATCCAGTTCTGCTCTCACTTTCCTCATCTTACCCATTTTCTCAGACAACTCTGTAAGTAAGGAAATTCCTTGTGTATGTATCTTGTCCAAGTACTCTTCAAGTATTTTTCCCTAGAGATAGGTCCTCTCTTCTTTATAAATCATGTGGTCATCCATGGAAATAGCCTCTAGACTTACTATTTTTGGAGTGAAAGTTATTCTCCTTATTACTATATTCAATTGTTCTACCATTACTTTATAATGTTCCTTCATTTCTCTCTTTGTCAAACTTCTGAACCAAGATGTCCATATCTAACTCCATATCGATCTTAGTGCTTTCATGAGTTATCTTTCCCAACTCGACTCTAGAGATAAATTAGTCACTTATATCAAAAATTTTGATAGTTGCATCTGGTGGAGGTCTTGAAACTTCTAAAAATTTGTGTCCTTTATCCCCAATCATCTATGAAAGAATTTTTGGCTTCTTAGGAGCCTTGGCTTTTACTGGCACCATTTTATTGAAATTAAAGTCATCTGGAGAGATGGCTTATTTCTTCCTTTTGGGTGTATAAGTTAAAAACCAAGGTGAGAGCATATAAGTACTTACATTAGTATGAATCTCCACTATAGGCATTATTAGAGTTTTAATCACACTAGTAGTGGAAATAATGGGTGGAGTATTAGTAATAACTGCACCTTCTACTGAATGATAAAAAGTAGAACTATCTCTGATATCAAAAGATGGAGATGACAAACTAGGGATTGGCCTTGAGGAATGATGAATATCTCTAGAAGTGCCTTGAGGGTCCTCAAAAATAATTTTGGAAGGAGAAGCTACTCTAGAAGAGGGAACACTAATTAGAAAAATAGGTGAAGGAGTTATAATAGGTGTGTTATGCAGGGAAGAAGAAATTCCTATTTCTAGCTGCACACCCTCTCACGGAGATAGAGTGTCCTTTTCCTATTGATCTGTGGGCCTATCATTAGTCTCTATTTGCTCCATTGTTGGTTCTTTAGCTCTTTGATTTTCAACCTCCATATCTATTATTTCAGACTCTTTTTCAATAACTTGTGACTTCTTTGTCATGAAGATGATCTTAGGCTTATGTGGCCTAGAAGAAGAAGGAAAATCACTTTTATTCTTCATCCTATTTTCTGCTCTTCTCCTTATTTCCTCTAGAAATTTAGATTTTGATCTTGTGATGAAATCTTTCAGGGTGATTCCCTTATTCGCTAACCAATCATTGGTGTTTGCCAATATTGGTTCAAATGTTTTCCTCAAGGAAGTCAACTCCTTCTAAGACTTTTGGGTTAGGGGAAGAGGGGTATTGGCAACCTGTTCAACATGGTATCTATTGTTGATCAAATCTTCATCATCTAATAGATTCTTAGAGATATTAGTGAGTCCCAAATATTCTATCTGCTTAAGAGACAATCTACTGTAGTCTATTTTTATGACATCTTTTATAGTCCTCAAATCAACCCAAATATCTTTGATCATAGGCTCATGAAACTGGGTCTTCCTCTTAATTATATACTTTATGCCTTTATAGTCAGAGTTTTGTCTCCTTTTGAAATGCTTCATGGTTATGAATTGCATTTTAACCTCCATAACTCTAGATTTTCCAGTGGTCAATACTGAGAACCTACCAATTTCAATCAGGAACCTAAAATCAGGTTTCTTCAGTTCCATCTACTTATTGTGTATGATAATAATTTACCTAGATAGCTCCATCAAGACCAATTTTTCTAAAGGGAATCTTGGAAACATATAAGGATGACCTTGGAAAAAGCCAACCCATAGATAAGAAAAAGAAAAGAATTTCAAGAACATACATTTGAAGTCATTCACAACTGTCCAAGATTCATCTGACACTCTTTTTTGTTCTAATTAGGGATCAAAGAGATAGAAAAATACTATGAAGAAAGCATAATTTACCCTCCTAAAAATGATGTATATAACCCTTTCATGTCAACTGAGAGTAATATTGATATATTGGGGTTACTCTCCTATCTCCTCTTGATGTTAAAATTGGGAAGGTTCTCATTAACATTGTAATATATACCAGGTATGAAGTCATGTAGAATTTGGAAGTAGTGGATACCTTCATCAATTGCTCATGTAGAGCATTGATATTTTGTTCTCACTAAAAAATGACTTGTTTGCCATGGAGAATTATCTTAATGAAGGGGTACATCCATTCATGAAATAGTGAGGAAGAGGGTAAACCTCTTACCCTCCTGAGAAGGGTGATCAGGTCACTGGCTTCTTCTATAAAATCTCTCCTCAGAAAGCTATGTGGCCATCCTAACAAGTTATCTCTTGGAGTCTTAAGCCATATATTATTTATTACCTTCTTCACTCTTTCTAGATCTTTGTCATATTATCTTTGTGCTTAAAAAAATTGAGCTTTAATACTTCAGTAGCCAGAGGACACATGAACACTTTGTCGATGAATTCAGGGTCCTATCTAATCACCACATTACCACCAACATCTAACATAGCCTTGGTATATTTATTGTAGAATTGAGCACACTAGACAAATAACTCTATGTTGTGATCCACTATAGGAAAAGAAGATAGTAGATCAATATTGCTTTCAATTATCTTCTTCATTTCATGGCTAGGATTGCTTGATCTAGTTGTTTCCATGAACTTAGCCATATCCACGTGACAAATATTTGTATCCCTAATGTCATCAATATTAGAAGTAATCGAGGTGATTATAAAAACACCTTGTTACTTGTACTTCATTGTCTTCAACTTCTTCAGAGAAACCTCAGTAATCTGGAAGAGCTTTTGTCAAAAGGATGTCGATGAAGGATCCTTGAGAGAAACTGAAACAGGAAGCATGATCATGTAATTAGGGGAAAATTGGCAATCTAGGATAACTGCATGTTGGTGATCATGGCCATGGGAATTTTCTTGAAATGGCTAAGGTGTGAATAGGACAAAAAGTTAAAGGTAAGTGGGCTCAAAAAAGTGAAATTTTAAAATTTCCCAGAATTATAATTTCTGAGAAAATGTATGCAGGGGTAGCAAAAATCACCGCCCTTGCATGTGGGGGAAGGTTTGTTTGTTTGTGCATAGGCAGCAATTTTTGCCACCTTTGAATGTAGAAATTGTGCAAGGGTGGCAATTTTTTTTGCTATAACACATGGCATGGAGAACATGTGTAAGGGTGGTAAAAATTGCCACCCTTGCACATGTGGTAATGGATTTATGTAATGGTAGCAATTTTTGCCACTATTACACATGTTAGCTCAGTTTTATGTAAGGGTGGAAAAAATTGATGCCCTTGCACTAATAGTAATGGGTTTTTGTATTTTTAGGGTTTTTAGGCTTTCACCCCTTCAAGGAGGAGAGGGAGGAGGAAAAAGAAGAAAAACTAAAACTTAAAAAGGAAAAACTTAACTTAAAAAAAAGAGAAACAACAAAATGAAAACCTGGTAAGTGGGCTCAAAAAAGTGAAATTTCAAAATTTCCCATAGTTATAATTTCTAAGAAAATGTATGCAGCGGTAGAAAAGTCACCACCCTTGCATGTGGGGGAAGGTTTGTTTTTTTGTGCATAGGCGGAAATTTTTGGCACATTTGCATGTAGAAATTGTGCAAGGGTGGCAATTTTTTCTGCTATTACACATGGCATGAAGAACATGTGTAAGGGTGGCAAAAATTGCCACCCCTGCACATGTGGCAATGGATTTATGTAATGGTGGCAATTTTTGCCACTATTACACATGTTAACTCAGTTTTACGTAAGGCCAGTAAAAATTGTTGCCCTTGCACTAATAGCAATGGGTTTTTGTATTTTTTGGGTTTTTAGGCTTTCACCCCTTCGAGGAGGAGAGGGAGGAGGAAAAAGAAGAAAAACTAATACTTAAAAAGGAAAACTTAACTTAAAAAAAGAGAAAGAACAAAACTAAAACCTAGAAACAAAAGAGGGGAGAACACAAAACCTACCTGATAAATCAAAATCCAATGCTTGAAGCAAAAAAAATTACAATCCCACTCATTTACGTAGTTAACTGGTTGCAAGGAGGAGGAGTGGACAACTTAGAATGATCCAAATGAGGCTCAAATTGGCATTAAAAAGGTTAAAGTTGATGCCAACCACTCAATACACATGGTCATAAATGTTGCACCTGAAAACTAAGATCATGCATAGGCAACAATTTTTTCTTCCCTTGCATGATTAGGTGCAAAATATGCAAGGGTGACAAAAATTGTTGCTCCTGCATGAAAGTGCTAAAAAATACAAGGGCGGTGAATTTTTCCACTCCTGCATGGAAAGATGCAAGGGCAGCTATTTTTTCTGCCTTTGTATAGAAACAAAAACATGTAAAGGTAACAATTAATGTCGACCTTACATGTAAACTAGAAAGACTAACTCCTTGAGATTTATCAAAATTTTGATGTTCTGATGACATTGAGAGTGCAATGGATTTCAAATTTTTGGAGAAATCATGATGAGGGAAGGTTGTGAAGATTTTAAGGAGTTATTTGACTACACTTGAGATCAAGAGAAACTTGTCTCAAACGATGAACTTAGAGTGAAATGGAGAAGTTTCGTAGGGGTTGTTCCAAAAATGAGCATAGCTAATTTTGGGAACAATAATGCATACAAAAAAGAATACATACAACACACATGAGGTATGCAAAGAAGGAAAAGGGGATGCAATACAATGGACATGGACATATGTTACTAAATCTAAGGAAAGAAGACATAAAAGGACATATTGGAATGTACACATATGCAAGCAAAAATCAACATGGATTAGAGCCACATAGAAGGACATGTTAAAATGTCCAAATAATACATACCATGAAAAAAATGGCATATAGCCAAATAATATTGGCATATTAAAATGCCCATAAATAGAATAAACATAGAGATACAATAGATTATAAACCAGGTAAACTAGAAATGAATGTATGCATGAGCATGTAATACAAATCTGTATAGGAGCTATGATTTACATATGTTGTGTCTAGAGTAGTAATAGATAACAAAAAAAATTTAGTAAGTGTATAATGATCAATATAAAGATACAACAATTCTAAGATTGTGATGTATAAGTTAGAAAGATGTATCTTTGTAATAAAAAAAGTGTATAGGGTACCTCTAAATGGGAGAATGTGTCAAATGTAGAACCAATGTATCAGTTTATATTCCCCTAGTGGGTAGATAATATCAAATATAGATCTATGTAGTATACCTTAGTCTAGTAGCAATTAGTAATTACTAAACAAGAATAGGTGAAGTATGTATGCATGATAAAACTGACTATACTAAGATAGATATCATATGTAGTGTCTATAAAATATAATAGAAGTAAAGACAATAATGCATACAATTTGTAATTTTATGTTTTTTGAGTAAAATATTTGAACATTTTTGTGTTTTGCCATATTATATTGGTTTTTTATGTTATTCATATAAGCTATGTAAAAGTAACTTGTAAATGAAACTATTTATAAGGAACAAGAAATAAGGAAAATATGTACAATTAGGGAGGAAGAATATTAATTGATGATTGTCATGGGAGACTAGCTATCAATGTGGCCTATGTCAAAAATAGGAATGGTAATATCGCATGAAATAATATTTATAGGATAGAGTTGAATAGTGTTACAATATGAACCTAGGTATTGTTCATCATTAAAATCATAATAATCATAATAACCTAGAATTATAGAAAGAATTGCCTTTTTATTGTAGAGTTTGCCTTTTTGAAATGAACTTTGTAATATTGATTATGATTTTTCCCTTTCAAACTATGCTTATTATAGGCATATCATGTTGTGGAGACTCTTTTGCTAGAAATCATTTTTTGAGAATGCTTTTTGGCTTACCATGATTTTAAATTTACAGCTTAAGTTCTTGTTATTTTTGTAACATTTTCTATGTTTCTAGGGTTTTTTACTTCATAAATTATATCTATGAATGATTTTAAAATGGATGTTAAATCAATACTAAACCTTGTTGACCAACATTATCAACTGCTAGAATGGGAGTAGTGATGCCTTGGGACTATTTGATCAAACTTTGACTATGATTATCAAACTGTTGTAGATATTTTTGACCAAACCCATACTACATTGAAACTTGAACCTCATTTTGGACAGGTATATTTGCATTTCTTTCTTTTTTTACCTATATATTTTTTACTTTATCTTGATTTGATTGTGCTTTGTGAACCTTTTCTTATTTTGAGTTATGCTTTGGTAACCGCATTTGTATTATTTCTAAATTACACACGTTTTGAATTTATATATGTGCCATTGTATTTTTTTGGATGTTGTGTCACTATTTGAGACATCTTTATCCATTATCTAATGTTTTTTCCTTTTTAATGATAACTGTCAATCAGTATAGTGCCCATGCACACTATGATATTCATTATATATATATATATATATATATATATATATATATATACATATCCTCATGAGGTATAGAGAAGGTAGGTTGATCAACTTAGATTTAATCATTTACCTTGGTATCTCGCTTTAAATCTTATTAGACACTTGTAAGCTTTTTGAATCACTTGTAAAATATGTATTTTTTTATACATTATGATTTGGAAATGAACGAGTTTTAGACACAACTTTTCTAGGTGTAGATGTATATACATGATGAACACTATCATATTCTAAAGATTTTTCAGATGTAATTTTATTTTCCAATAATGGGACTTTTTCAATTAATAATTGATTTTGGTTTTATAATTATGATATTATCATTCTCAAACTAATAATTTGATTGCTTAGAGTCTCACAAATGCAAACCCTACCAACTTTTGATTGAACATTTAGGCACACACCCTATAGTGGATGTGTGTGGATATGTTGAGTATGGACATTAATAAAAATAATATATGCAAATTTATATCATGGAGGAATGATATCATGGATATAGTTAGAGGGAAAGTAGTTATCACCTTCATGGAGATGAGGAGGAGAAGGGTATTTTTCCCTATGTATAAGATATGACATTAAAACTTTAAACCTAGTTGTTAACTTATGTAATAGATCCTCTATGTATGTATAGATTTATTCCTTAATTGAATTCCACACAAAATAATAATAACATGCTAGAGATAGAATGAAAACTGAGATACATTCTAATTGATTTAAAGCAACATGTATACATGTGTTTATGTCTTTTTTTATTTCATTTTGAATTAAAGGAAACAATCTTGGAAATGAATGTATTAGAATTTGGATTAAAAAGTGATAAAATTATTATATCAGTATGATCATGATTATATCAAATAAAAATCAAAATATGTATGGATATAAAATCTGAGTGTAGGTTTTAGAAGGCTAGAAACATAAAACCTAGGGTTTTCTAGAGTTAGGGTTTTATTAGTATCCAAAGTATGTCAAGATCACCAAATGAGTTAACCTTTTATGACATAACAAATGTAATCCTAAGTTTTCTAAAGATTTGATAATACTAAATCAAGGTAATAATATGAGATAAATACACCCATTGATTTGTTACAAAATTTACAAACTTTGACAAGAACTTAGTTATAAAACTATTGAGAAAAATAATATGTAAGATAAAATTTGAGAAAGAGAATACTACGAGTGTCATAAATAGGATATAGGTGTCAAAATCTGTCTTATACAATAGTACCCTTATTGGATAGTACCACCATGTGGTGTTATTATCCTTTTTTTAGCAGTAGTGTCCTTTGTGTAGGACTATCTTGAGATTCAAGGTGCACATGTATCTAGTTATAGAAGATCTATTCTTGAATGCATGAATTTTAAAACTTGTATGTTTCCTATTTTATCTAAATTTATGAGCAATCCTTAACACTCCATGTTGTTATGGTATCTGGTTGATACAATCTAAAAAGTGTGTTTGTTAGTGGGGTAGGCTAGACATCCTCAACATCCTAATATGATGAGAGGCTCCCACATCCCAATACTCAAAGAAGGGATCAAGCCCAATGTATATCCCCATAATTAATTATTAGTTTAATTATAATTAAAGCTAGTATGATAGTTTAATTAAGTGCTTTGAATGTGTTTGAAATAAGAAATCTAGGTAATATGAGCTTAGGAATGTTGTAGATGGTAATGTGTATAATTAGGGTAGAATAGGGATTGATAACCTTAATTGTGCACAAATTATTTCAATTTTCTATATGTGATTTTAATATTATTTCCATCCATTAGTTGGAGGGAAAAAATTCATGTATTTATACTTTTATAGTGCTTTTGTGGGTGCTAAAAGTGGTCTGGATGACCTTAAGAAGAATAAGATATGAAAAGATATATATTTTCAAAAAAGGAGGGAAAGAATAGTAACACCATTATTTGGACACTAGTGCCATGTGTTGCTACTATCCTTATTATGGTGATAGTGTCCAATTGGCATAACACTAGGCATGAAGGGCCTGGACGTAATAATGAGGGTCTAGGACTCCTTTAGGGATGACTAAGGATGTTTATGGCCCACACGAGGGTTGGATAAGTGTGAAAATAGGATCTTGGATAGGTCTAGGGATAAACTATGGATAGGTGGTATTAATTATAACTCTTAGGACTAAAGTGTCACTTTAAGGTGAATAAAATTTCAAAACCATGATGTTAGTTGAGAAGAGGCATTTAGGATTCCATCATGAAGGTTATACTTGATAAAATAATGTAACAAATAAAATTTATATAACACGTCCATTTTGTGGGAATCACAAATTTAAGAAGTGATTATGGGAGATCTTAATTCCATTAGTATGTTTGTCCAATGTGTATGTACAACAAAATATATTGAGATGGATATGGTGGACATGTTTCTACCAAGAACAATAAAATATGAAAGTTATGTTTCATATATAGAAGGAAACCATAGATGTTGGAGGCGAGAATCTTATGATTCATGGTGTAAATTATCCTCATATGTATAAGGAAAGTGTAAGGTTATTTACAATCATCCTAGATATGATATAAAGACGGTGATAATTGAATATGTAGTGTTACAATAACAATGAAAGAATGATAGAAGGTTTGAGAAGAATAAGATTTATGAGAATCAAGATAGGAGTGTGAATATTGTGAAACCACCAATGGGGACTATTATGTATCACGTTTATAAGCTAATTTTTGTCTATAAATTGTGTGTAGGTGTGAAAATGGTGTCATATGAGGTATTAAGCGAGGCCTTGAAATATGAAGAGTAAACTATGAGTGTTAAATTATGCACTCAAGATTTAAAGTGATGAGGATAATTTGATTTTCATATCAATAAAATAATGTGGAGAAGAATATGATGTTTCATCATAGGTGGATGAGTTGATTGACATAACTATGAGGATAAAAAGAGATGGGAAGGTGAATAATATATAGAGGTTATGGGTGATAATTTGTATTACCAAATATATTTTGAATATATGAAGATGATATTGAGGATAAATGACAAGATGGATGTTATGAGAGAAGATGAGATAAAAATGGTGTGGGGTGATATTAGGATGAATAGAACATTATTTTGGATAGTTTGTATCCAAATCAAAAAGGGATTTATGAGGAGGAAGTTAGTTACTGGTGGGTGCAATACTTGAAGTGAGATCAAGATTCAAGAACAAGCATATTGATGAAGGTGGATGAATGAAGGTGTCTTTGAACCTATACAAAGATGGACAGTGGAAATGATGAGTCTTTCAAAAAAGAGAAATGATTTTGGTGGGTCTTACCCAACAAAAGAAGGAGCAACAAGAGATAATAATTTTATGGAAAGAAAGAAGGGAGAGGATAAAATAAGAGAAAACAAAAAGATAATTGAATTGAAACTAGCAAGGAGTTGGAAATGGATGAACAAGGGAAATAATCAATTGAATTACTTTCTATGTTGGAAGGGACTACCATGGACATTATACTTCATTTACAAAATAGTTTTTCTTTTACTTATTCCATATATGTAATGAGGAGTGAAAATTTTATAAACCTTGGGTGTCTGATGCAATACCATCCCATTATTCATGCAATCTTGCATCAATGAGAAATAGAGCAGGTTATGTTTTTATAGATTTTTAGGTTGTAGAATTATTGGTGTCAGCATGTTAAAATATTATAATGAGTTTTTAGAATTATTCATTTTCCATAGGAAAAGTTTTGAGATATTTTATTTGTGTCAGTTGGTTTTCATGGGCTTTTAATTCATATACATTAGTCAAATATGATTTTTCAAGTATATTAAGAATTATATTATTATAAAAAAATTAGGTCATAGAAACTAGTAGTTAAAACATCTACACAAAATTTTAATTCATTTGAAGTCACCATAAAAACATACCATATGATTATATGAAAACACTTTTAAGGATTTTTATTTAGTTTTTTTAAGAATTATATGATGAGATTTGATAAGGTCATATCACCTACCATTTACAACCTCTCCACCAAATTCTAGGTCATTGAAAGACATTGTGAAAATGTATTATATGATTTTATCAAGACACTTAAATTAATGTCATTCCATGTGAATTAATAATTAAATGATTAAATTTTGTGAGGACATATTAACCAACACTTAAAACCTACATTCTAAATTTTATATCATTTGGAGCTATGTCGGTAACGTAATGTTTATTTCTATCAGACTACCTATTCAATGCTTGGAAAGATTTTTATCTCATTACGGTGAGAGTTAGGAAATAAATTATTTATATCATAGTACCAAACATGGGAAATATATTTTATAAATTTTATATTATTTTGAGTTACCTCATTATTGTAGAATCTGTTACTTTAAGACTATGCCATAAGTCTAGTTTATAACACTTGGAAGGATGGTTCTTTACCTATGATAAGAATTAGATTTCGAAATGTGGTGGGATGATTTAAATTGAATTTATAACACTAATTCTAAAATTTAATGTCAATTAGAATAAAATTTGGTAAATTTATTATAGTTTTGATAGCTAAATTTTTGTTTGAAAACATCATTTGAGTACCTGAAAGCCATTACATAGATTTTGGTGTTTAATCACCTAAAATAAAAGTTTCCAAATAATTTTAATTTTTGTTGTTATGAAGTTGAAGATACACCCATGAATCTTGGGATGTCAAGTGGATACATTTAATTAAGATAAAGGGGGTCACGTTTTATAGAGAGGACGAGTTGTAAAGGAGAAGAAATATCTAAAAACATAGCCACAAGTTGTATTAGTTCAAGAGGAATGTAAGAGAGTCCATAACTCTTTCATGTAATAAAATAATACTTTATATATGTGCGTGAGAGTGATGGTTTGAGTGTGTGTTCTAATGGATTTTTTTAGTATGAACGCAATGAATATGTGTTAAGTGTATCAAGTTTGAGGATGTGATGAAAGTTTGACCATGACAGAGTGTAAAACCCTATAAAAACTAAGATAGAAGTACTCCCTAAATGGAACCACTATGTTGTGGCAAAAACCCTTTTCATATCTTTATAATCTCTATATGTGTGAATTTGAACCTTGAAGATACACACAAATCTATAAATCAATCTCCTTCACCATGAATCCCTAGATGTAATTGTGATGGATATTAACTTGAAAAAATTAGCATAGTGTAATAGGATAAGATGACTTCAATCACCCATGTTTTATTATTTACTACTTCCTATGTATCTAACATTTCAATGAAGGAAATCAAGTGACATGTAATTATCCTACTTAGTGTGATTATGTAATTGCACTCTTTCATTATATTTATGTAGATAATGATCTGGTATTGATACTTGATAATTATCACTTTGACATGGATTAGAATACTTTATACTTTTTTCTTTACTAATCCTAGTGATATATTTATAATATGGAAAGAACATGGTATATTTTCCCAATGCACAATAGTGTATAGATGTGTACTAGATAAGTGCCTATCCCTTTTTAAATTGGAGATTTATTTGTTTATATATAAGTATAATTGGGTAATTTATCATGCCAATGACATACTAGGTAGATGGGTTGACCCCAAGGAAATATTTTATTTAAAAAAATATCCACTACTAGGAGAGGGTTAGTTATGACCAGGTCAAATCAATATTGACTAAAATTTACAGTACCAATCTATGTGAAGGTAAACTAAAACAAAGATATGAAGATGTATTTTTAGGATATAAATCAATTTTGAAATAAATAATGAGGTTAATTTTTGTGTCTAGAATAAGAATAAAAGGTTAAAATTCATAAGATAACATATAAGTGTGAGAGAATGGTATAAAAGGAAAATGTTTGTGCACTCAAGTCATTTGTGTTCAATGTGTCAAGTTTGTCATTTTTAAATACTTAGTATGATATTTTATTATCTACATGATTTTTTTTTCTCTCATAAAAATTTAAAAACACAACTACCTTAATATCAATGGTGAAATAAGATACATTATTCTCTTAAATTTTGTATATACTAAAAATAGTTATTTGAATGAAAATAAAAAATAACCCTACCTAGTATAAGGGAAAAAACAGACTTTAATTTGTTTTTACGTAAAGAAAATCACATCTATAGCATTCATTTGAAACCAAGAAAAAAAATCTTCCACAACTATTTTAAACAATATTATGCATTCATTTTCTTCAATCTTCTTCATCCACAACTCTAAATGTTTTGTATCAACTACCAATAACATCCACAACCCCTAACTATATATTCATGTAAAAAATGTCTATAACATCTACAACTATAATTCATAATTTTATTCAACCACTACCAATAATATTATGTATAAACTACCCATAATTTTTAGAAATCATTACCTATAACTCTTGCAGCCATTATATACTACTTTTTATTAAAATAAAATTTGAATTTTCCCTTATATTGTTTAAAAATATTTAACTTAATTTTTTTCCAAAAAACCCTAACACATGTTATAGTTCATTTATTTTTAAAACCCTTATATAATAGAGTTTAAAATATAAACAACTTCCAACCATATCTTACTTTAGGGATTAATTTTTTCTACATATAAAAGTTAAAAAATCCTAAAATTTGTATATTAAATATGGAACCTTCCTCTACATATTATGAAACGTATTATTTTTATTAGGACCATATATCACACATTCTAAACTAGTATAGATATCTTGAATACATCTATCAAAAATATGCCCAAAGATATGCATCTTTTGGTGCCTATATTGGGACATAGGTTAGATAGGCACCTCATGATTGATATTTCTCATTTTATTTTAGATCGATGTATTTAAGATATCTAGGCTAGAATCACCCATAGGTGTGGCATGCACATTTAATAGTAAATACAAATTAATTCAACATTTCATGTTCATCCAAATAATAAATATATATCACCTTTAATTATAATTAAATAAAATAATTTTAGATACATTGAAATGTAAAAATAAGTACAATATATGTGATATTAAATATGTAACATTATTGTAGTTCTAATGACTTTAGTCTCTCTTCCTCAACTTTCTATTTTCTAAGTTATTTTCCTATTTTCAACTTCTCATATCTATCATTTGAAAATGGTGATCAAATTTTGAGTCCTTCTAGAGATTTTACATGTGAGATGGCCACAAATGTTAACCATGGCCTTTATCTATGTGCTATATCAATTGTTACTTTAGAAAGAGTCAATCCTTATGATTTTTATATGGATAATCCCAAAGACAGTCTTAAGGGTAGTTGTCCTATTTTTACCCTTTGTATTGGTGCAATTAGAATTATATGTGGAGTTGCATCTACAAATGGCATTCCAGAGTAATTCTCGAACTCCACCATAACATATGTAGGTGGCTCTAGTGGGGAACTTCTAGGTTTGTATACTATAATTCAAATATATCCTAGAAATTCATTTAGAAGTCCTATCTTTATTCATAGGTTGGAGGTTAACATCACCTTTAAATCCCTAGCTATTAATAAATCCAAATCCAATTCATCGTTATGACTTCTTGATGGATAGGTACTACCTGTTCTAGTTGCAATGCTCTGTGCAATCCATCCTTTTAATTATTTTAATTTCATTCTATTATGGTTTTTCACACTATCATTTATTGAAAATAAATGAAAAACATTTTGAAAATATTCCTTGATGTTTGGGTGTAATACACTATTTATTATTGACATCAATAGTTTCTGATCATCAATATTTGGATGTGTATCTCTAATATTTGTGAGAAGTTATCGAAACCTTTTTTGTTGTTATTTTCTCCTTCTTGTCTAAATAACTTATCCAAATTAGAAACTTTTCGAATTTTTTCCATAATATTTTCCCATGTCTGTTACTATTATATGTTGATTTATCACTCACAGGAGCTAGCTAGCCCAAATATCCTACTAAAATTATTGATCTGCATCCAAAACATATGTTTTCATTTTCTAGAAACACTTGACATAGTTGTGTATCTATGTTATGCAACATTTTTTCCTAAATTAAACCCATTTCATCAATAAATATGTATTTTATGTGCCCCATTTATTATTTAAAACTTATGAGTCTTGTTCCTTTTAATTTAGTAAAGTCTACAACTGGGATTTGTAGTGTTGAGTGGATTGCAAAGTCACCAATATTAAATGCTAAAACTCTATTTGGTGCAAGTAATAGAAGTGGACAAAACTTCATAGTTCATGATTCATTTTGAAAAGCCTCACAATGGCACCAATTAGATGTGATTTTTATATTCCTATTATTCCTTGAATTATCACACATAATGGAGTAACATTATGAATCTAGAAAACATGTCTCATGATTATATCAAGTACCTTTTTCTGTTTGACACCTAATGTTCCATATGAAATATTAATTGTTATATCATCTAGTACAGGTAACCCATTGTGTTTCATTGTGTTTATTAGTTTGATATATGAATTTATGTATTCTTATCGTTTATATTCATAATTACATGGTGCTTATGTATCAATATCTCTTCTATCAAACATATCTAATTACGATACTTCCATGATTTGCACACGATGTGGCCTTGATATGAATCCCCGCTCATGTTTCATTATATTTTTATGAACATACTAAACTTCATAACATTCAACATCACTTTTATTTTTCTAGTCATCTTGCATAGTCCTCTGCTCCACATGCCAAGGATTATTGATGTAGAAAATATTTGCCAACTTTTGGAGGCCATAACTTTTGATCCATAGCTCCATTTGAGCTCTTTAACATGCCAAAATGATGATCTCAAAATTTTAATTTCTAACCTAAGCTGAAATTTCCACTTAGAGGAATATTTAAAAAAAATTGGAGTCCAAACGAGACCATTTGAGGGTCCAAAATTATAGTTTAATGATTTTTTTAGAATGTTTTTATTTTAAAAAATTATATATTTTTTATGATCAAATGTGAACTTTAGTTTAAATTCATCCTGTACGATAATTTTAGTGTTTGAAATATTTTGGGATATTTTTGGAGCTGTACATTCTTACATGTGATAATTACTAAAAATAATAGCTGCTAAAAAAGAAGTTTACTTCTATTTTTAGCAATATATATATATATATATATTTGAATTTTTGCATGTCAGCGCTAATTTTGAATAGTCTTATTTATACATGATCTTGTAATATTTTTTGGAAATAAATATGAATAAATTACAAGTTATTATTTTAGATCTTGGATATTGTGATTTTTGGTCTTGATAGTAAATTTGGTTCATTATCTGGTATCAGATCAAGGTTGATTCTTAGAGGACTAAAAAATGACAAGAGGGTGAGGTGGTAATATATAGATGAACCATAGTATACAAGATATGTAGAGCTATGTAAAATATTTAATAGGTCTTATCACTGATCAAATAAGAAGACAAGGTGGTGATGAAGTTGAGGAAGACATAGATCATGATGAAGAAATTTAAAAAGAAGAACATGATCAACCCCTATTGATAGAAGACAGGACGGTTCAGGATTTAGAAGGAAGAAATGAAGGAATAAAAATCAATGTTATAGATTATGGATGCATTTTAAAATGAGAGGAGTTGATAGATTGGATAAATAGCATGGAGAAGTTCTTCAAGTGGAAGACTATGAGAAAAGATAAGAAGCTAAAGTTTTCATGCACATAATTGAAAGTGTATGCAAATAATTTAGTAGGATCACCTTAAAAAAAAAGAGATAGAGAAAAGGTAAAGAGAAGATTAATTCATGAAAAAATATGGAGAGGAAACTTAGGGATAAATTTCCTCCTGTGGATTATACACAAAACCTATACATAAGATTCTAGAATTTGAAGCAAAAGGATAATAGTATACAAGAGTATATAGATGAGTTTTATAATCATTCCATATGAGTGGATCATGATGAAACACAAGAGAATATTGATACAAGTATGTAAATTGTTTGAAATTTATTATTCAAGATGAGTTAAGCATGCATATAATACTTAGCATGGAAGAGGCTTATCAATTAGCTTTGAAGGTAGAAGAAAATAAAATAGATAAAATTTTAGAATAACATCTCTTGGTCCAAGAAGAGGTGGATCCCCTTTATCAAGGGGAATGAATGGGTTTGATACAACCATAGGTGGGTATAATACTAATAGAGGTGAATCATCATGTGGTGCAGAAATGCAAGACAAGAATAGGAAAGAGTTTTAATACTAACAAAGAGGAAGAGGATTTTAGAGAGGATGATGTTATGGTGATGCTAAATGATGGTTCCTAAATCAGTGCATATATTATGTTTGTTATAGATGTATAAAATAATGTCACATGGAATATAAGTGCCTACATTATCAAGATCAAGAAAGGAGGCAAGAGGATCATCTAAGAGTGAATCTCATTGAGATTTAGATATAAGAAAAGAAATACTAAAATTGCATCAGCAGATGTTGGATATAATCTCATGACAAGAAGAAAGATGATCATTATAAGAAAGGAACAAGTGCATAATAAATATGGTGGTAATGCATGGCTATGATCAAACATTTTTTGAACAAGATGTATTTTAGGTGAAAAGGTATTCAAAGTAATTATAGATAGTGGTAGTTGTGAAAATATGGTTTCTAAAGAAATCATAGAGAAACTACATTTGTAATGTGAAAATAATCCTAATCCTTATTAGATTTAATAGTTTAAGAAAGGAAATGAGGTTATAGTAAATAAACGGTGCTTAATCAATTCTCTATATGAAAAACTTTTAATGATGAAATATGTTGTGATTTTATTTTGATGGATGCATGTCATGTGTTATTATGGAGACCATGGACATTTGATAAGAAAGTAATTCATTATGGAGCAAAGAACACAAACACTTTTTGGAAAGGTGGTAAAAAGGTAGTCTTGTTACCTCTTAAAGAGGAAGAGAAGGCAGAAATCAAGCTCTCTACTAAATAATTTATCCAATATATGAAGGTGCTAGTTTATTGTTATGTAGTAGTATAAAATAATGAAGACACAAAAATGGTGAAAATACCAATATAAGTAACAAAATTGTTTAAAGGATATGCATATGTTATGCTTGATGAGTTACCAGTTGGTTTAAGACCTAAGAGATATATTAAACATCACATTGATTTAATTTTAGGATAATCTCTACCCAATCAAATAGCTTATAGGATGAGTCCAATAGACAATGTAGAATTAAGTAAACAAATTACTAAATTTTTAGGAAAGAAGCTGATAAGGGAGAGTATGAGTCTATGTGCATTACCAAAATTGATAACTCCAAAGAAATATGGAGGATGGAGAATGTGTGTGGATAGTAGAGCAAATAGTAAAATTGCAATTAAGTATAGATTTATTATACCTTGTTTAGATGATATGATGGATGTGTTTATAGGATAAAAGTATTTTACCAGTATTAATATAAGGATTGGTTATTATCAAATTCAATTTCATGAAGGAGATGAATGTAAAACAACTTTCAATACTAGGGGTGGATTATATGAGTGGATGGTGTTACCCTTCAGATTATATAATGCACCTAGTACCTTTATGAGAATGATGAATATAGTGTTTATGAGAATATATTGGTACATTTGTGGTTTTTTATTTTGATGATATTTTGATATTAAGTAAGACTAAATAAGAACACTTACAACATTCGAGATTGGTATTATATTTTTTAGGAAAGGAGAAGTTGTATGCAAATTTGAATAATTGTAGGTTTATACAGAACATATTGGTATTTTTGGGATTTGTTGTTTTAGTAGATGGTGTGAGAATAGATAAAGATAAGATAAAGGTAATTTTTGAGTGGCCTATTCCAAAAAACATTATATAGGTAATTATTTTTCATGGTTTAGAAAATTTGTATAGAAAATTTATTAAAACATTTAGTAGTATTATGAAAACAATAATGGATTTCATAAGAATTAAGGAATTTACATGGATTAGTGTAGCCACAAAAAGCTTTGAATTTTTGAAGAAGAAGATTATTGAAAGACCAATTTTAGCATTACTAGATTTTTAAAAAGTGTTTAAGGTTGATTGTGATCCTTAATTTGGGGGAATTAGTATTAGGTTGAGTCAATAAGGAAAGTGATTAGAATATTTTAGTGAAAAATTGAATGAGGTAAGAATAAAGTATTATACCTAGGATGTTGAACTTTATGAAACTGTATAAGTTTTAATACATTGGAGGCATTAAATGGTGCCTAAGGAGTTTATTTTATTTATATATCATGAGGCTTTGATATATGCGAATACACAAAAGAAGTTTAATAGTAGGCATGCAAAGTGGGTACATTTATTGTAAGGGTATACTTTTATGTTGAAACATAAATTAAAAAAATAGAATTAGGTAGGTGATACATTGAGAATGAAAGATCAATATTATTAACTACTATGGTGAGTGAAGTAGTTGGATTTGTAGCTATCAAAGAATTATATTATATTGATCCATATTTTGGCAAAGTAGTTGAGTAGTGTAGGAATCCATTAATAGGTCAGATAGATATTATTCATGGTGAGTATATTATATAAAAAGGTTATATATTCAAAGGGAAATAGTTATGCATTCCAATTAGGTCTCTATGAGACAACATAATAAGATAATTACAAAGTTGAGGTTTGGCTAGACATTTTGGTAAGATGAAGATAATATCCTTGGTGGAGGAAAGTATTTTTGGCCAAAGATGAAGAGAGATGTGACAAGGTATGAATTTAGGTGTAGGATATGTCATATGGATAAATGATATCCACAAAATACTAGACTATACATGCTATTACCAATTCCAAGAGGACCATGGACAAATTTGAGTATGGATTTTGTGTTGGGATGACCAAACGCACAAAAAGGTAATGATTCAATTTTTGTTGTTATAGATAGATTTTATAAAATAGTTCATTTAATTACATGTAAGAAAAATAATTATGCCACTAGAGTTTCGAAATTAATTTTTAAGGATATTGTGAGATTGCATGGTATTCCAAAATCTATTACTTCAAATAGGGACACAAATTTTCTAAGTCATTTTTTGAGTACTTTATGGAAGAATATGAGTACTAAGTTATCATTCAATAGTGCATATTGTGCACAAAAAATTGGATAGACAAAAGTTGTGAATAGGAGTATGAAAAATTTATTGAGATGTATAGTGGGAGAGAATCTCAAACAATGGGACTTGGCTTTACCACAAGCTAAGTTTGCATATAAAAATTTAGTGAATAGATCAACAAGAAAATCACCTTCTCAAATTGTTTATGGGAGAAATCCTATGGGTATTTTATATTCGGTACAATTACCAATTGTAGATTGAATTAGTGATGATGTAAAAGCATTTGCAAAGCATATACAACAATTTCATGGAGTAAAAAGAAAGTTGCAGGAAAGTAAAAAGAAATATAAAGCGTCAACATATGTTGAAGAAAGACCCAATGTATTTGAAGAAAGATAAATTTTAATGGTTTACTTGAGGAAAGAAGTATTTCCAAATGTCACACATAATAAGCTATAGTACAATAAAATTAGTCTATGGAAAATTATGAAGAAAATCAATGACAGTGATTATGAGGTGAGTTTACCATAGAGTTTTGATATCCCCCCAGTATTTAATGTTTCATATTTATATAAATTCAATTTATAATATGGTGAAGGTGATGAATATGAAGAAGTAAATTGGTAGCAATAGGTTTTAAAGAAGAAGGAAAAATAGTACAAGTTTTGGATATGAGGATAATGAGCACAAGGAAAGGTAATTATAAAAGGTATTTGGTCTAGTGGGAAGGACTACAAAAATAAGACAACATTTGCATTACAAAAGGTGAGATAAATAAGATTGACAAATAAAAATGGTAGTAGTACAATCAGGGCAACTCTAGGAGATGTATTATTTTCAACTAGAGGTCTAATGATGTAAAAAAAATAGGCCAACTTGTGGAGGCCATGACTTTTGATCTGTAGCTCCATTTGAGATATTCCACGCACTAAAATCATCGTATCAAAAGTTTTGTTTCTTACCTAAGCCTCTATTTTCACTTAAAGGCATTTTGTTAAATTTTTTTGAGGCCAAACAAGACCATTTGATGGTCTAAAATTGTAGTTTAATGATTTTTCAAGATTTTTTATTTTTAGAAATAGTATATTTTTATGACCGAACATGAACATTAGTTAAAATTTGTCTTATAGGATAATTTTAGTATGTATAATATTTTGGGATATTTTTAGAGATGCACATAGTAGCATACTAGACTTACTGAAAATAGTTGCTACTAAAAATAGAAGTTCTTTTAGATTTTAGTATTTTTTTGAATTTTTGCATGTCAACTCTAGTTATCAGTTAAGACTTATATATGTGTGATATTGTAGTTATTTTTGGTAATAAATACAAATCAATCCTGAGTTATTATTTTATATTATGGTTATTGTAATTTTTTTCCATGATAGTAAATTTGTTTCATTAATTGTTATTAAATGACTCCCAGTTTGATGCTATTATATCATCACCAAGCTCAATATCTCTTTCTATATTAAAAAAAGGATTATAAATCAATAACTCTGACCAACAAAAATCAACCCATTTTTTTGATTCATGTACTGGTACTATAATAAACCTTGGGAATACCTTCATAATAGTTCCACACTCCTAGCCTCAAATTTGGTATCTCACCTTCACTTAGGATTTTATGACCATGATCTAGTTGTCTCTATAAGTGAAAAAATTTCAATTTCATAAGGATCGATCATGTATCCATCAATGAAATATTTTAAGGGTTTATCATTTTCTAGTTTTATAGTTTTTGTTATTGGTTTGAACACTTTATGTGAAACATTTAAAGTTAAAATCACTCTACTACTTTCTACTAATCGAAGCTACAATAACATATGACATGTCTCTTATGATTCAATGTCTCTTTCAAAAGGTTTTTTTGTTAGGATTCTTATATATGCTCTAGATTATAATTCATTAGGGTTTTCAATGTTTTCAAGTTGCATTAACATTTAATGAGAAGTTTTAGAACTTTTCTCAGCTTTTACCACATATTTGGCACTATAATTGATTACCACATGTTTTGAAAGCATGTGTTTTCAATCTAAATTTTCTCTTCACAATATTAATATGTTTCAATTATGTGTATTTATAAGATCATCATTTATTATAGGCTCATAATTTTTATTTACTATTTCTAGGTCTTGAAATAATTTTAATCCATTTAGATTCAATATCCATGGTGCATTATACTGATAGAAAAATAGTTTTTGTAAGCAAATAATGTTATATTTGTATATAAAAAAAATTAAAGTATGAATATATTACCTATAAAACATCATTCCTCTTTTCATATGTAGGCAAGCACCCTCTCTATGCATTGTATGATGCTCTATGCAATTTAGTAGTGCTTCATAGTCATGGTCAAGATCCTCTTATGCCAGTTGATGTGTAATTAAAAGACATAGATGTTGCACAAAATTTTATGAAACCTAGATTCCATCATTTATAAAATTTAATTTGTTAGTATGAGATAAATTAATTATTATGTAAAAAATATATATGAAAAATATTTATAGCATATCTATATTTTTCGTTGATGTGGATATCCATGTGGAGTCCAACCATGGACATTGGAATCAAAGTATTTTTGAGCATTTTGTATATCATTATTATTTGTCCAATAAAGACTATCCATATTTGGTTCTCCCTCTAACTATATGAACCCATGCACATGTGGTGAACCTCTATATTCCCATTCATATCTATACCAATGATCTTTCACTTTCATTCATTATTGTAGTATATCCTTTCAAAAAATTGTATGTTGCAAGATAATGTATTGTGTCACTATATGAGGGTAGTCAATAATATTCTATCAAAACCATATTTTTATTCTTGGGGATTGGTTGGTGGTGTTCCTAACACTATCACATGTATATTAGACCAATACATATCATCTACACTCAACGTGAAGAAAATAATCAATGTTTTAATTTGATGTAACATGTCAATTAATTATGCCCTAAATTTTTCATGCCTTTATATTTAATTATAATTGTATTTTATTATTTTTTACTCTATCGTTTGTTCATATTGTTGTCTTCAATATTGTAGAGCATATCATGTTCAATATTTTATTCATTGCTCTTTGGTTTCAAAATTCAATACTGAGTGATATAAAAAATACACGTAAAACACTCAAAATTTTATCCAAAACTTTTATAATATAATAGACCTAATTAATTATTAAATAATAAAAATAATTTATCCATAAATTTAAACAAAAATATATCGATTACTAATAATTATATAATACGTATATAATCCTATTTTAATTCTAAATAGAATTTTACCATTTTAAAAAAATATTAATAAATTTTATATTTATAATATGGACATGTGATTTTATTAAAAACATATTTAGAAACCTTTTTTATATTCTATTATTTTAATTTTATTTAAAATTTACACATAATAAAAAGAAAAATAAATTTAAATAAAAAAATAACCTAAACCATATAACTATGGATCCTAGTCGATTATTATTTTACTATACCTTATTTGGTTTAAGATAATTTAATCCATGATTTATATTAAATATTAATAACCAAGATTCACCTATGTATATCAAATAAGTCAAAAAAACCCTAAAGTGATTATACATAAAGCAGTGAACAAATACAATAAATAAATTATTTTTTCTCAAACCTTGGTTAAAAGAAACAATGGAGATAGGGACAACTTGTAGGTGGATGATTGGGTAGAGAAGAAAGTTTTGAGGGGAGGGAAACTTTTGTAAAATATATGTTTACATTGTATAATATATATCACTCAAGATTCAAAGATTTGTTTGCCATTTTTTTTATTGTCTGCTTTGTTGTGTATTTGTATATTTTTATTGAATATTTTTTCATATATATATCTTTATTTTAAAATGATGTGTGAGTTGATTATATATAATTTTTTCATCTAATATTTTTATCAATTTTTTTCTTTTTTGAGTTCATCAAAAATAAAAATGAATGACTCACACCATTACACTCCATTACTACCACTATAGGTTACCCCTCTCTTTGTAGTAATCTTCATGAAGCTTGTCTACCTCTTCCTCTTTTTATGACTTATTGGTAATGAAGAGTCACAAAATCTATTGTTGTATTTTTACATATATATCTCCTTATAAACATTCACTCATGTAATTATTAGGCTCTTATGAAATTGTTTCATTTTAAAAATGTCTTTATTGTACATAGCTTTTATCTTATTACGTGATTCTTAATTTAGTATCTAATCTAATTCTAATATATCCCATTAATATTTTATTGATATATTATTACTTGATAAATGATACATGTTATATTCATCCTTTCCCAACCAAGTATATCCCTATATAACTTGTTGAGTGAAGATTTAAATCTCCATTTTATATAAAATTATTTCTCATAATTTACATTAACTCTTTGTTCCATTTTATTTAACTTATATCGATTAAATTACATAGAAACATAACTAAAATCCTTATTTTTCCACTTTTATCATTTATTTTTATAATCTAATGAATAACATAGATAAAACCCTAGTTCCTCCACCTTTAAACTAGGTGATTTTAACCTAGATCCTAGTTCCTCTTTACCTTGCTATTTAGTTTTCAAATATAATTCATGGTGTACCCTCCATTATTTATCTTGCAAAAAAAAATTCTTTCTCTTGAAAAAAAATTTAAAAGAAACATAATATAAAATGGATATTCATAATATGTTTTTTAATGAATTCATTTCGTTGAACCATAAGAGCGATAACTTTTGATAACACTTTAGGCATATCCATTGCAACCTTAATCCTTGCATAAAACCCATACTTATTTTTACTTTTTTTATATTTATTTTACTAATCTATTATTAAAAAAAATGTTCAAAGTCAATTTTGTATACTCTGAAAGATTTCAATCTTTAATTATTCATAAATAAGGGCATACAATGTTATTCGTACATATTAACTCATTTCTCCATGAAATTTCCACTTGAAAATTATCCTTATAAACGTGAAATATAATCTTTCCAATATTAGTTTTCCACGATCCTTTACAAAAAAATTCTTGTATTTCATATTTTCCATTAAAATTTTCCATGAAAAACTTCACAAGAAGATATAAAAATGATCAAAATCTACTATGTATTAATTTTAAAGCACAAATTCTTATAAATTTTCCTTCCAAAGTTTGCATAATATTTTCTTAAAAATTGCAAAAATAATGGCATGTATATCGTCTACCAATATATCTTTTTTAAATACCAAATTATTGTTATTTATGTACACCTAATAAAATATTAGAGCTCTCCTTACACATAGAATCATTTTTACCAAAACTAATCTCATTATAATTTTTTTTCATAATAAAATTTAAAACATGCACCCAACTTTTTTTGGTACTGTAGATCCAAGTCTAAATATCATAAGGTTTTTAGATATGAATCTTTATCTCTTCCCTTTATAATATCTCTATAGAAATCCTTAAATTTAGAACCATATCCTTTCTTTGTCAATTGAATATTTATTCAAAAACTCCATCATATAATTAATTATTCTGAATAAGTTTAATAGAGTTATAATTTTTTATCTTTTAAATATTAAAACTAATTATGAAATTTTAAATGTTGGATATTAAAATATTAATTGAAATGGTGTTAATAGATTTCTTATTTTTATGCTATCAACAAATTTGTTAAGAAACTATTCAATCTACATGGATTTATTTTCCTTAAACTTTACCTCTATAATTTTTATATTTTAGTTGTATTCTATATATTAATATTTCTTAAAATATTAAGCTATATTAGAGATATAATAATTAGTTATACTATATAGTGATTCAAGGCTATTCAATTATTTGTGAAATTATGTGATTATTAAGAGATAATAAATGTTTAACATGCTCAAATTTTCTATAATATTTTTTTGTTAATATCAATATTTATTTTATAATATATTAAAATTTTGATGAGATATGAATTTCTTAGATAAAATCTAACAAGGACAAGGATATATAATTACATCTAAATACCCTACACTTTATATTATTAATTTTAGGTTTACTTTAGAACAATTTTTAGAATACTGTCATCAACTTCACATGAGTTAGAGAATGTTATTCTATGACATCATCACCTGCTAAATTTTATAATAATGAAAAAAAATAAAAGAACCATTTTATATTCATATATGATGTATATTTTGATATCCATGATAGGTTCTATATCCTATTCTAAAGGATTAAAAATGTATCTCTCTTCATTAGACATATGACCCAACATGAATTTAACCTTTTAAAATCTTTTCAACAGAAATATTTTATTTCATTATTCAACATCAAACTAATTTAAATTATCTCAATTTTTAAGATGCAAATATGTTTCATTAATTAGAAAAATATTTATGATGATAAAGGCAATCGGGTCGACCTATGCATAAATACCAATTATCTTGTTTTGAAAGGGCTATTATAAGTTGAAATGGTTAGGGATGTTATTAATAGAGTTGATATTGTTAAATGTGTACAATAACTATCAATATTTATATATGTGGAGTTTGTGTAATGACATTGTAGCTTGATAGTGTTATTAAGTGAAAGTAGTAGGATTATTTATTATTTTCAAATCATGATGTATTGATCTCTATGGTATTAAATTTGATTTTATAATAATAGTTATATGAATTGGCCAAAAATGGGTAACTTTAGAATAATAATAATAGTAACAATGGATAAATATAATAACTCAAGTGCCTAATTAAAATGGAGCATAACCAAGCACCATCACATAATAGAATCAACGAGGACCTATCCCTACTAGATTCCTCAAGTGATCATGTGAGGTTACCCCTCACATGATATACCATTTCACAAACTAATTGGTATTTTACTTCTATTATGATCACAACTAGTATTTAACTATGTGAATCTAAAGGAAAACATCCAAGCAATCGGTTCACTTTTTGATATGGTTGAGGTGATTAAATGACTCAATCTTTCCATGTTTATAGGTTGGAATTAAGTACATCATACAACCTCACTAGTTTTATAGTGTGAGTTGACCTAGTTTACTGACATTGAATAGGTTATAAGTATTATGTGGTTTCAAGATTGAGCTAATCTCAAATATTAGGTAAAAACTAATTTTTTAGCCAAGTTTGGGGATGTATCCTCCTATCTCTCTCTATCTGTTTAGATGTATGCACTTTCAAAAAAAATTATTTGTCCTAATATTGGTTTCAATAACTCCTAATGATACATATTTCATATCAAATTTATAAAAGGGAAGATAGTTGCATCGATACACAAGTGTACTCCTAAACCATAATTTTGTTAAATTTAAATAATTTTAATTCTTTAAATTTAATATTATATGGATTTATTTTATATTGGAGGATGTTCCTGCTTGTAGCTAATGTTGGTTCCAAATTATACACCTCATACACTTGGCCTTGCACACTTGAGAGTAATGGTAAGCAATGATGAAAAACATGATAATATGTCATTGCATCTAGGGAAGGGTTTGACATAAGGATTAGAATGAATGAAAAAAATGACTGAGAGGTACCTATAGAGGGTATGGTTAGATCCTTGATACTTTTGGCTATGCCTGAACCAAGGTGAGAGAACATATGGGCTAGCTTACTCACATGGAGGGATTTTTAAATTCAATATCCAAGGGGATTCTTGGAAAAAGGGGAAATATGACCAAATCATAACAAAGTTTACACACTTCACTCATGAAGGATTGTTAAACAAAATGTATAAATTATGTATGTCATACACGAGCTACTAAAGATAGACAAAAGGATGACTGCAATCTTAATTTTTATAAAATATTTAGTAATATGGGCTAAATGGAAAACAATAGTACTAGGATTTCAAGCATAAATTGCAAACACATTTCAAATATGCAAGATCTTATGCATTTTCAAGGCAAATAACACTTACAGTATGTAACAATGTGTGTTATTGGTAGGGTAGAATAGGCTAGGATAGTTAGACAGTTATATAAAAGAGGATGGTGTGGTGGTATTTTTTGAAACAACAAGGTTTATTTCAATAAACATGACATAACTCATTACAAAGATGCAGAAAAAATGACTTACAAGCTAGTAGGAACTACTAGGAGTGATTTTGCATCCACTAGTGCCAATACAATGCAAACAACCAAATTATCCCTAAAAACATTGAGCATATGCTTCAGCTAAAATTTCAAATAATTTTTCCTTTTGAATACAAAAACCCAAGGTGCCCTTAAAGGTATTAAACAACATATTTCTAAATTACTTGAAGAAAGGGATTTACAACCTAGATCTAAGCCCAAAAATGACAACTAGTAGTGAACGTAATTCAAGATATCTAATTAGATGAACTTAAAAAACATATAATTATGTTTCATAAATAGAAAATAGTAAGAACCACATGTATTTTCCATTTAACTTGAAAGGAAATCTTACATAAATCAATATTTGAAAATGTTGCCATGGGGACAAGCATAATGGATTTGCTCCATGTTGGATGGGAGAGACATATAGAGATACTCTTAGATATTGTTAATGGATGTACAAATCTTAAACCACCTTATCAAGAGAGGCAAAATTCACACACAACAATGATCCTAGAAATTTGGAATAGCATATACTAGGAGAGAGAGACAAAGACAAATATCGACCAATAACCAACCCCTAAATAGAACACAAACCCTCTATTTATATATATTCTTACCCTTTCAATTCTAGGAGTGAGGGTTGTAACTTGAAAAAGTACAAAACACCCCTCAAAGTTACATCAAGATGCTCCTAGATGGAATAAACCCTCTATTATGCTTGGAATCTTCATGTATTTGTAAAGAAAAAAGACTCTACTAATGGTCTCTATAAGAAGTGATGGAGATTTACAATAAAATTATTTATTTATTAGCTGGAGATGCCACTTACATGAGATAGAAGATGAATATTAATTTTAAGAGCCAAAACAATCATTTGTATTTTTATGCAACTATCTCGAGATTCCCTTTGACAACTACCCTTCCTCTTAAGCACACCATGGAAAAACCTGATCTTGTAATGATTTCATGAGATTATTATCGATCCATGTCTACTTGAGAGATCTTCCTTGGAGGGGCCCACCTATATATTAAAAACCTAAAATATCCTTTCATGGAGGAGCTCAGATAAATAAAGAAAATGAAAATACAACTTAGGTTTATTTCACATTTTTGCAATTTTCACTTTTACACTCTTCAATCTTTACATTTAATTTTTTTTAGTTTCCTCTGTACTTCATTTTTAATCCATAAATCCATTATTTTCAATTTTCACCTTTTGGGGGAATCCTTGTCCTTTTATGCAAATTTTCATGAAGTGAAATTTTCACCAAGTAAAATTTACACAAAATGCAATTTCCACAGTACTTTTCCTACTAAGATTTTCGAAGGATTTTTGGGGTCTCATTTGTACCCTTTTTTTAAACTTTCAATCTTTTGGGTTTTTTCAATAATCTCCATTTCTACTCTTATAAAGCACCTTGTAGAGAATTTTACTTAAAATACAACCCTTTTATCTATATGACACTTCAAAACAATAATCCACACTTAAAGAATTAATTTGAGATGCCATAATCCTAATAATTCCTTAACCATTAAAACTAGGCTAGGAAAATATGTAGATTTCTACCCCATAAACAAAATCTCAATCTAAATATTTTACCAATGAAAACTAGTATTTCTCTATTTTCATGGTAATTTAAGATAAATAAAGTACCATCATGGAATATTTAGCACAAGACACCATTGTAAACCTTCTTGGGGGATTATATAAAAAAATTCATAGCCCCAAAATTTAAATTATTTATAACAAGATGTAACACATGTTTCTAAGGTTCCTTTGTATTCATGAGAGTTCAACTGACAACCACTAAAGAAGCCAATACATTGTCAGAGAATAGCACAAAATTATAGAGATTCATATCCTCCAACTTGTCTTCCTTAGGAACTTACACTCTTCAATAGGAACTAAGTAGTACTCTAAGGTCAAACACATGGATAGATAATGCATGCCCTTGGGAATAGTCTTTGCTACAAGCTAACTTAAAAATGTGCTTTAATTTTTCAAGGTCCTTACTTTCTCATCTATATACTGAAGCATCACTCATATTTTTTTTGCTATCATCATACAATCAAATAACTATTCTCTGGCCTTGTATAAAACATAACCCATAGCCTTCATATTTTCTAGTGTACTGTGATGTAGAGCAAAATCTATGTTAGCCTCACCTGTTACATACTGGTTTCCCTTAATTTACATTGTCAAATTATGTAATATATCAAGGTTATCCCTGGCCTATGCAATTCTTGAATACACCCTAGCCATAATAAGTTTATCTCTCATCATTCTAATAGTGGATTCAAAGTTTTCATTCTCATTATCATGCCTCCATATGGTATATTTTTTAGCATAATAGAATCTCTTTCCTTAGAGTAGGAAATTATTGCATTTAAAGATTAATTGTTTATTCTTCATCTTGTTGAATCTAATCTACCAGCTAGGAAAATCATGCCCTTTACTCTTTTTACTTTCTCTTTTATTTCTTTATCTCCCTTTGGTGTAGAATCTAGAAACTATCAAATGATTTGCTCTTTAAGAAACATGCAAATTGCTTTATCACTTCCCACTTCTACCACTTTTACCTTTTCCATATTTATAGGATCGGGGATGGAGAAGCATATTACATTTTTCAATTTTCTATATTTAAATTTCATTTTTGGCTCTTTTTTCCACTCACCTTGTTATCTCCATAGATTTTAGTCACATTATTTGCACTTACTCATTTGACAACTAATTTGTGTCGAAACTCTACACCATCATTCACACTTTTTCACTCATCTTCCTGATCATGTTTCATGGGAGGTAGAGTTATAGGTTCACATTGAAATTTACACAATGTTTTGGTACAAAGTACCTATAAAACTCCACTTTTTACCATTTTTTTTTTACAAGCCATGGACTTTACATCACTGCTTTCACATTTCATCTTGTGAAATTAATGGGTTGATGTATGCCACCTAACATAGATTTTTTTGGATTTTCTACAAACATTCACTATTTTAACACTTTTCCACATGGGATGGGTCATTCATGCCATGGTAGTCTATGTCAAATGTTGTGTTGGATGTCCTTTTCCAACTGGGACTAGTATGATAGCATGGCTACATCCTCAAATTCTTTTTGTTGTTGATTTAAAGTTCACATATCATTTATTTAATGATTTTTGTTGAAAATATAATCATTAACATTGGATATCACCTAGGGATGTATACTCCCTATAATATTACAAATAACCTTAAAACATAAGAATAGGTACCAATCCATTGGGCCATGGAGTCAACACTTGAGAAAATTATCAATAAACACCCATGAATGATTGATAAAGCATGTAAGACTGATAGAAATAGATCAGAAGGATATAAAAAATAAAACATAACATAAAAAACAAAAGGAACAACACAAAATAGGCCCAATGTATAAGTCTAACCAAGCAATGAAATAATAGAAATATAAAATTATACACTATATATTTAAGTTACATTTGTTGAGGACTTAATGAAGGAAGTGATTTAGATCTCTACCACTAAATGATAGATACAATATTTCACAATCCAAGTCTCTCTAGAAGAAGGTATATTCCCCTATATGATAGTCAATGGAATAGGGACCCACCCATAAGGCATCAAATTTTCCATGCTTTCCTTTTTCCTCAAGCATATTATCCCATAGTAGAACAAGATCACCTACTTGGAAGGTTCTTAGAGTGACCTTTCTATCAAATATTTTCTTCCGCATCTCCTTGAACTTAAGGTGTCTTTCATGAGCTTTTCTTTGAATTTCATAAATCTCAATAATCTAGTTTAACCTGCTTTCATAATGGTTGAGCTATTTCATGAGCTGATAAGTTGGCAATTACAAAATCATTGGAGAAAATTATTGAGATCTATAAACATGATCAAAATGGATTCTACCTATATCTCTCTTAGGCATGATTCTATCAACCCATAAAGCAAAGTTTATCTATTCACCCCACCTCTTCTTATTTTCTTCCAAAGTTCATCTAGTAATCTTGAGCAAGTTCTTCTTACTTGATTCATCCTGCCCATTCCCTTGAGGATTGTAATTACAATTATATGTTAGATCAATCCCATAGTCTTTACATAATCCCACCAAAGGTTTAGCTTTGAATCTCATGGCATTATAAAAAAATATCTTAATAGGCACACCAAATTAACAAATAATTTGATTGAGCAAAAAATCCATGAGTACCTAATGTGTTTCTCTCTATGTAGGGATTACTTCGACCCATTTGGTGAATTAATCAGTTATATCTAGTATCCATCTATGCCAAATTCTTGGTGAATAAACAATTTCTCTAATTAAATCCATTTTCCATTATTTGAATGGGCCTTCAATCATCACAAGTTACAAGGGAAGAGAACCTAAAATTTCCATCCTCTCAATAAAGCCCTGACATTTCTCACACCTTCTAACTATCTAAACAACATCTCTGAATAGTGATGGCCACCAATAAATAGATCTCATAATTTTATGATCTACAACTTTAGGTGATAAATTACCATCACACACTCTACTATGAAAGTCCTCAATTAGCACAATAGTCTATTCTTCTAGCACACATCTTATAAAAACCCCATATTAATTCTTCTATGTAAATCCATTTTCAGTCAAGAGGTATTTATGAGAGATAAGTCTAAGAGTTATCCTTTGATTCATATCCAAGTTATGGGGATAATTAATATTTTTAAATTAGTAAATAATTTATCTATACCATAAAGACACGTTAAATTAACTCAAAGAATGATCAATATTAAAAATAACAATGTTTACATCAACAACTTGCAAATTAGTCTCAGCCATAAGCTTGGCTATACCCATCCATCTTATTAACTTGGTGGTCTAGATATCCATGTCATACTCATATAAATTATTAACCCACCTACACCGCCTGCTAGATACTTCCATCTAAGTTAAGATTTCCGTCACCATGGTTTGTGAGATGCGGGCAATAATCTTTGAACATAGAATATATGGATTGAATGTTTTAATAACCTTCAAAAAAGTGAAAGCATTTTTTCTATAATAGTGTAGCTCAGTTTAGGACCTTACATAAATTTTTAAAAAAAACTATGGGTTGCTCATGACCATCTTCATTCTTTTACAATAAAACAACAACAATAATATTGTATGATGCAAAAGGAATACTTGGTTAATGGATTTGTATAATAAGGACTAGCCAAGATAGGAGTAGACTTTAAAGTTCCCTTGATGTTACTAAATTCTTACATGACCTTGTCATCCCACTTTATGGTTTTTTATTTATTCACTATAGAAGTAATAGGTAAAGTGATCTCTACAAAACAATACTGAAACCTTCATACAAAGTTAATCTATCCAAAGAAAGATTGAATTCCATTTTTGGACTATGAGATAGGCTCTCTATCAATGGATTCAATGGACTATTACATATGCAATCTATGAATGGATTTAACCCTTTTAGGATCAATCATGACACCACCCTTGGACGATATATGTCCCAAAATCTTACTCTTTTTTAATCTAAATTGGTACTTCTTGGGATTAAGAGAAATGCCAAACTCCTTGCCTCTGATCAACACCTTCTCAAGATGCTCTAAATGATCTTTTCTTATTTCGTAGTACATAGTAATATCATCCTAATGTAGTTATCCAATTCCTAACACCATTTGTGTTAAAATTGTCAATATTACTTGAATTTCACTCAAATGCACATTTTAGGTCAAAATCACTAAAACACCCTAAATGGTTCTAACTTGTTATTTACAAGTGTTAATTTAGGCCAAACTATCCCTAAATGGGGCAGTGCATTTTATGTGATTCCTAACTTTGATCAATTCATTTCAAGTCAAAATGATGATTTTGCTTTTTTGTGCTTTAGATCAATCTTTTCTTCTAATCTATTAGTACATGTCACATACCTTTGTTATGTTGTGTTGTTAATGTCCTAAATGTGAGTACGGTTCCAATGCATCTAACATCACCTCCTAATTCTTCACAAGTCAAATTATGACCCAATAATATGATATTATAACCATCTTTATTAATTGAGTGCCAATTTCCAAAGAATTGCATAAATGTTGATTAATCTTGTTTAAAGCTAATTAATCCAAATCAAGAGCTTAAGTAGATTTTCTAAGAAAGTTGACTATTTCTTTTTGAAAATTGATTTCTATTAACTACATCACCTAAGGACATCATTTATTGGAAAGGCATCCCTAGGCCATAAATGCATAAAATATATGAATCATGTCCTTCCATGCCTCATTAACTAATCCCATGCCTCATTAATCCCCCTTGTTCCAAAATCATTATGAAAGCATCTATTGATTTTAGCCTCTAAAATTTAATGGATTCTTGGCCACACGTCTTGATCTCAAGATTAATGGTTATAATTAATTCTAATAAATCTAAAAAATCTATAAATAGAGAGGCCATGAACATCATTTTTAAGCTCAAGTATTTTAATGTTATAATGCTAAAATCTCTTCACAAGTCATTTGTGTTTTGATTATTGTATTATTCATATTTGGATTAGCTTCATTTGAATATCAATTAAATAGTTTTAATATCATAAGCCTAAGTTTTATGGAATGTTCTTGATACATTTGAGGAGTTTTTGAACATTTTTGATAAAGACAAGGATGATTGGTCAAAGGGATAACACTCTTGGAATTTCTCTTCAAACATGGAATTGATTTGAGAAGGTAACTAGTATTGTTTTCTTTCATTTTGTTCGTCATTGTTATAGCAACCCCCACATGAATAGTTTGGCTTGATGTGTTTAGCTCTTTAGGCATTTTTATTTGATTTATTGGACTAATTATTGAATGATAATTTCTTGTAATTAACTCTAAATTTTTTTACACTTGGTGAGAATATTCATGAGCGCGTAACCCATGAATTTCTTTGTAATCATAGTTTTAATTCTTTTTTTTTTGTTTTTCCTTTTCTAGAGTACAAATGACTTTTAAATAATTAATAGATTTTTATTTAATTAATAATTTTTTATAAAATTTTTATGAGTATATATAAATATTTCATTTATATTCTCTAAATTTTTTTAAAAAAATAATCTTTATATTTTAGAAGTTATGACTCTTTCAGTGACTATCACATTTTGTTTTAAATTTTCTAGTAAAAATGGCTTGTATAGAGATAATAACTTTTTTATTAATTATTTTTACCTATAAATTTTCATATAGGTTTTCCTTATCATTATTAAAAACAAATCAAATTTTTGTGAATAAATGATGTATATTTTATAAGTTATGATAAAAATATTGATTATAGGTTTTTATGTTTTTTGTGTTTGGTTTTCTTTATTTTAACCTTCTAACTTGTTCTTTGCATTTTCCATAGTTTTAATATTGTTATTTATTTTGTGTGTTTTATTTTTCTAATCCTTTTCTTATGCATTTTATTGAGGTTTTTTCTCAACAAGTCTAATCTAACATGTTTCATTGTTGAGGTTTTTCCTTCAGGTCAATAGGGGTTTACTTTTCAAAGTTACTTGCCTCCAACTTAAAAGATCTTCAAAGATAAAGAAGGTTATCAAAAAATTTATCTAGGGCTTATTTGAAGAGTACCAATTCATATTTACTTATATATTTTTAACCTTATTTTCGGATGTTTAAAAATAATTTTAAAAACATTCATTTGGTGCTTAACAAAAATTTTAGGGTGTTTTATTGAATAGTTTTTGTGGTTGTTTCTTCCAAGTTTACAACTTAAGGCTAATGGGCCAAACAACATCATTGCATATTTAATTCAAGTGAAATAAATTTTAACATACTTCAAAGTTTCTCTTCAATAGATATTTTATTTATTATAACTGATTGTCAATAATAAAGTTGTATGTGTAGGCTCTCGCATTTGTCCCCTTTAGGGAACTTTTGAGATCAAAAGCAACAACCTCATTGAAAAGTGCCTTTGTCCAAATGAGTATAATATAAGTTGTGAATGATATCTAAAAGACCTTCCTAGCTTGGGTGATCTATAATAAACCTTTAAATCTCTTTTACTTGGTCATTTATTATTGCATCTTGGCTTGTGAGGGGGACTTCATTACCTCCCAGGAGTTCTTTATGGAATCCTTGACCTGAGAATTTACCTCATGGAATTTTATTCAACCCATTTACATGGAGGGTCTATAAATTGGGATCACCCCAATAATATAATAGGTTTTATCATATAAATTTTCTCCTAGTATTGGGGTTAAGTTTGAGATGTATGGTCATCTTAGACATCACACTACACTGAACAAGCAATAGATGTAGTGGTTGTAAAAAGGGAAAGACCTTTTCACAACAAGACATATGATGTGGAGCCAATTGATGTGATCTTCTCTTTCATTTTTATGTGAAAGGCTTACACATTTGATTTATCTAGAAGGTTTGAAAAGTAATTAATTTAGTTAACCCCATTTTGTCATACCTTGTCAGTTTAGGATTTATGATGATTAGTTAGTTGATTTTTATTTGACTTAGATTACTTGGTATTTTTTTGGGTCAAAACTTGGAGTTAACAAAAGTGACATAACAAGACACATTTTCCACAAATTTATTAAACAAGGAGGTGTTACGTTGTCTAAATGAAAATCTTATTTTCCTTGTTTAAATTGTCATCATAAGCATTATGTCATCATTGGTCTAATTGGTGTAGTTATGTTGTGTATTTGAGTCTAAATCATTTTCAAAATTTTATTGAGTCCCTCATTGATAATTCACATTCAAAATTGAACCTTTCTAAGTTCTAAGGGTTGATGTGTTAAATTGGGTTGGCCAATTTTCACATTAAACTTGTTTTAACTTGGGTTCAATTTTATATTTTTTTAATTTAGGGTTGTTTTATAGACACAAAATCACACTTATCATCTTGGTGGACTTAAATAATATTGTGCATCACTCCCACTTTGAGTCCTAAAACACATTTTATACTATCCCTCCTTATCACCAAGTGGTGTCACTGTACTGCCCATTTGGTTTTAGTTTTATAATTAGGAATTACTTCATGTTTTCACATCATGAGTTTATTTACTCACATTATATTATTTATAATTTTAATATATTTATTCTAGTTTTATAGTAGCAAATCATCAAATTTGAACTCGATTTTATGGTATTGACATATCTAAAAAGTCTATGTTTTATTGTACTAGTGACACTCTAGGATTTTTGAGTTATCATAATCTCTTCCAACTTATATTATTTTAACTGTACACAAGGTTGAGTAATTTTGTGAACACATTATTCTAATTGTGTGGTTCCAAGCCACCATCCTTTTATACTATATTTGGTGCCTTAATCAATTATTTAGAAGAAAGATAAAATCTATACCTTGTTTAAACATTTGAAAAATATTGATTCAAATTTAATCAAACATATCGAGCAACCCTTTATAAACATGACTCAAAGTTTCACTCTTAGTGCGGTCCCTTATGGCCCTAGCTATGAGAATGAACACTTTTATGATGGAAAAGACAATTTCATTGTCTTTAAGGACATTCCTACAACTACAGGATCTAAATGGGATTATACTAAATATCAAGAGAACCTAGATGAAGAACTGCTTAGGTTGATAGAATCTAGTGCTAGACTACACTCAAATTTTCGTATGGAACAATTGCACACCTTAGTTAGAGAAGGAGAACAACAACAGGAGAAATATTTTCCTCAAACAAACATACCTTCTTCCTCTAAAAAATGTATGTAAATAATTATAGAGTCAAAACCAACTGATCAAGATCTTGCTAACAAGATTAAGAAGATAAGTCAACAATATACCAATCAGTTTATTATAGATTTTACTAATTCTCTAGTTGCTACTTCAATCTACAAGGATGCTTCTAAAGAACAAGGAAATGTGATTGAAACTATGCAACAAACATTGGTTGATGACATGACAATAATTAATCATGGTGTCTTAAATGAACAAAACAAGACACAAGATGTAGTGAAAAATGTTCCTCTAAACATGAAACACACATTTTTTAAACATCAAGAACCTCTTGTTAGTTTCCAAATATAGAGACCTAAAAATTTAGTTTGAATTAAGGAAATGCCTCAAAATAATTTGGCAAGTTCATCTCAACCAACACAAAATTTGGTGAATATACCAAAGACTCCCAAGAATTAAAAAAACACATAAATTTAAAGGCAATAGATTCTAAGGAATCAATTGTTTATTTTATCCACTCTAGGAGCAAATCAAAACAAAGTCACAAAATGTAAAGTGTACATCCCTCATAAATTCATGCAACAATAGGGGGACATTCCACCCCGACAATAATAAAAATAGGGGCACATTATTACCCAATAACAATAACAAGGGCACATTCAACCCTAAAAACAATAGTAACATGGGCATATTCTACCTAATAAAGCTATGTTCCACCCATTAATTTGGTAAACATGTAATAGTGGAACTCCGTGAAGGAGATTGTGTCACATTTGGAGACTAGGAATAAGATCAAAAAGTACAAATTTGATGAGATATGTCCATATGAATTTGATTTAAGAATTATCCAAGTCCCCTTTCCATGTCATTTGGAGGCACCCAAATTTGATAACTACAAAGGAATGGGTGACCCCCATGAACATATCCAAGCATTTTTTATATTATGCAAAGAGGTGGCTTACAATACCTTATTTTTACATTGATTGTTTCCACAAAGTTTATCAGGACATGATTTAGATTAGCTACCTATGTTACCCAAGGGATAAATTATAGATTGGAAAGACTTATCTGAAAAGTTTTTAAACCATTTTTCATACAACATAGAGCATGAATTGACCATTTTTGACTTGTGAAAATCCAAAAAATGAGATAGAGAAAGGTCAGCTAGATATTTATAGATATGGAGAGAGTTACTGGGTCACATTCAACATAATATGATATAAAAAAAGTTGGTAGATATATTTTAACAAACCTTACATCATGAGGTCATGCACAATCTACTTCTAGCTTTTGCTAACTCATTTGAGGAAAACATAAACAAGGGTTTACATATTGAGAAGGATGTTATTGCTAAGGGCCTTGTTAATATCTTTTTGTAGGGTTAAACATCAAATCAAACCCCACCTTCTAGTCAGACAGTTATGCAAGATAAGCTTAAATAATTTAAGAAGAACAAGAACATGGCTACAAATGGTGTGATTGATAATAAGGCATGTAAAAATGGTGCAAGCTCCATCAGCCTCAAATATACAATTATCTCCTCATAACCCACCATCTCACTTGTAGAAATAACCTCCGTGGAGAGAAAATGATAATGGTTTTAGGGTTTTTAGAATATTAGGGGAACCAATCAAAATAGTGTTTGAAAAGCTTGTAGGAGCTAACCTGATTGTATGGCTAGTACTAAGGCCATTTCATCAATATCAACTGAAACCATATTGGTGCAAAGAGAATGAATGTTGAAAATTTCATCATGTTATTGGTGATGGTTGTTATTTTTGTGTCCTATTATGACATATGATTGAATATCTCATTAAAAGTGGTGAAGTTGAGATTAAGCTATCCCTTAATAAGGACATAGATTAGGATATGGAAATATACAAAGGCCCCTTTCCTTGACATAATCAACCACCACCAAGGAATAATAAGAACTAAGGATAGAGGTAAAGTTAGAAAAAAAATTATGGTTATAATCATAATCATCATGAGCATAATCATGATCATAATACCCATAATAATAATGTGGGTCAGAACAATGTACCTTAACACTATAACAATACCATGGGATGCATTTATGTAACCCATATTACCACTATCACCATTAAACTACATGAACAACTTCATTCTCTTCAAGTATGAGACCCATAATTATAGGTTCAACACCCTCTCTCTCTATATATACCATGTCAAGTTTGTGTAATTATATAGTAACTCCATTCACATGGGTCACTATTTTTGGAAAACCCCTTTTTCTAATTATAATGGCTCTTTATCAACTTGAAATTGTAACAATTCAACTAGATGCCCATGAGTCACCCTTCAAGGTCCTTTGCCTTCATCTCATAATTATATTGGCTCCCTATTACCTCTAGGATACATAGTCATAATTAGACACTCATGATTTACTCTCCAAGGCCCTTCACCTCCTTATTCCATAGAACCTAATGTGAACATTGCACCAATTGATCTAAATCTGACTACTATCCCAAATAAAGCCAAGCCATCTAATCCCAATTTTGAATACCCTTATAGTCTATCAAACCAATTGAGCAAAACCCATACATATATTTCCATCTTAGATCTCTTACAGACATCTGAAGTCCATAGAACTATTTTGAATAATATTTTGGAAAAATCCATTATTATCGATGATATAAACCCTAAGCAATTCTAAAACCTTGTGGTACATTTATCTTTATTTCATCAAGTGACGTTGATAGAAAAAAAAATGTCTACACTTAGACCAAGCCATAATAACCTACTATACATTAAAGTGATCATTAAAAACCTAGATAAGATCAAGCAAGTTCTTATATATAATGGTTTAGGGCTGAACATCATATCTCTAATTTTTGTACAAAGATTGTGATACATTACGAAATACATTCAACTAGAGACAATCACTATCATGTATTAAGACAACACTGAAAGGGACTATGTAGGTACTATTTGGTTACCAATCATTCTTGGCTCCATTTCACAACATGCATTGCTTCATATTGTGGATATTGTATTGCCTTATAACATAATCCTTGGTTGTCATTGGATACTTGAAGTACATTCCATTCCATCTACCTTGCATCAATGCCTTAAGTTTCCCCATGATAGGATCAAGGTTACTATTCTCACTAATCGAAAACCTTATGAATATTACAAACATGTTGAGGCCCAATTATGTAATTATAACTATTATCTAGGTTCTAAATTCATTGTGAAGAAGAACAAGACTATAGTTTCACACCCATCTCCATGCAATTATATCAACCCTAGTGATCTCGCTTCCACTTGGGTTGATCCATTCCCTACAATTCTTATGATGCAGGTTTTTATTAAAGATGTGGGAATTTCCATGTATAGTCTAAGGATGCCTTCCATGTTGAAAAGTTTCCAAAAACTCCAAAAACATTTGGTAAGCCTAAACCTTCAAAGAATCCTAAAGAACCCACAATGATTTAACAACTAAAGAAACTACAAAAAAATCATCCATGGTTTTTGTACTTGTTGTTGTGCCAAATAAATATCAAGAAGATTTTACCTAGGGATATTGGTTATATTCTTAAGGCCTTACTATTTTCTTTAAAAATATAAATATCCTATCCATTACTGGATCATGTATGATTTTGATTATATATGAAAATGCCTTATCCCATGAGAACAAGGAATTCTAGAACCCATATCTATTGGAGTACCTAATTTGAATTATGGTCTTAGATATATATATTGTCTAGGGGTGACCTCATGACTTTCAATAGTAACTCTTCTAAAGTGAATAGTAACAAGAATCCTAGAAGTGATATAACATCCCATTATATCCTTTTTGATTATCTTGTTGTCATAGACCAATTTGATATAAATGCCATTTTAACCTTAACCATTAGACCTTCCCATCTTGAAGTAAGAACCTATTCTATTGGTGCTTCCCCTCTTGAAGTAAAACATCATATTTTTATCATTGGAGCTTGCTATCCTGAAGCAAACTCCCATTATTCCCTATGCCTTTGAAATACTAAACTAATTGATTGGGACCAACAATATTTGGTCATATGCCTCAATGTGTTTTGAAATGAAGAATCATTTGTAGAATAAATGGACCTAAGAGATGGATTGCCCATTATTGATCACAAACAAGGCTTTGATTTTTCATTAGACCTTTCTACCTACTTTGGAGAGAAGACAAACATTCTTGGTCACAATAAGAACAAACATTGAAATCTTTAGGTGAAAACTTCATTGAGGCACTCATCATTAAGGGAAAAAGTAAAAAAAAAAGAAACGTACCTTCGAGTGAAAAAATGTTTTAGGCACTTTTAAGAGGGAAAGTTTGCTCATCCACTCAGGACATATAAGTTTCATCTAGCCCAAGTTCTATGGCTATTACAAGAAGCTCTTCAGAATAACAACAAATGTTTAAGTGTATTGGTCTTGAGTTTCTATAGGTTTTTTCTACTCAGCCTTTACCTTAGTTGGTGGATTCTAATTCATCATACTATCTAAAAATCTAGGAGGAATAACAAAAATATGTGGAAAAAGAAGATGATCATGATAATAACTTGCCTACAATTCTAGAATATGGATCCTCACTCCTTATGTAAAAAATAACATAAGTAAACATGGGAACCTATGAGGATCCCAAAATTGTTTAACATGGATCTTCCCTTATTGACGTAGAATATGAACAAATTATATCCTTCCTAAGGGATTATATTGACATATTTACATGGGCATATTTTGACATGATAGAATTGGACCCAAACTTCGTTGTGCATTACCCTGTTGTCCATCCTGATGCTAAACCAATCAATTAGAAATTGAATAAGATGCATACATGCATCACCCTATTGGTTAAAGTGAAACTGGAAAAGTTTATAGGAGCAAGCTTTATTAGGCCACTAGATTACTCTGATTAGATCTCAAACACAGTCCCTATGAATAAAAATACCTCGAGTATACAGATTCATACTGATTTCATATATATCAATAAAACCTTATGCGAAGATGATTTTCCTCTACCCAACATTGACATGATTGTCAACTCAACTATTGGGTATGAAATTTTGTCCTTAATGGATGGATTTTTTTGGATACAATCAAATTAAGATATCCCTAGAAGATCAACACAAGACTATGTTCACCAATTTTTGGGGAAAATTCTATTACCAAGTCATGCCGTTTAGCGTAAAAAATTCTAGAGCCAAATACCAATGTGCCATGAATGCCATCTTCTATGACATGTTGCACATGATATTGTTGAATACTATGTTGATGATGCACTATAAAAATCAAGAATAAGAGTTGAACATCCTAATGTTCTATGAATATTTTCTTAGAGGATTTGTAAATATAAAGCCCGCTTAAATCCTAAGAAATGTGTCTTTAGAGTTACATCATGGAAATTTATAGGTTTTACTATATCAAAAAGAGGGATTGAAGTCAACCCTGCCAAGGTCAAGAATATTATGGAGATGCCTCCACCAAAAAATATTAAATAGTTGTGAAGCCTACAAGGAAATATCCAATCTATATGGAGGTTCAATTATAAATTAGAAGATAAGTGCCACCCATTTAACCACCTTTTAAATAGCATTTACAAAACTCAAGACATATTTTTCCAATTCACAAGTCTTGAGACTGCCAACACCTAAAAGACCACTACTTCTTTACATATCAAAAAAGAGAATGCACTAGGGGCACTTTTGGCCCAAAATGATGATCAAGGTAAATAATATGTAGTATATTATCTAAGCCACACTTTGGTGGCTTATGAACATAATTATATGCCTATTGAGAAGTCATGTTTATCAATGATGTTTGCTACCCAGAAATTATGACATTATATGTTCAACAACAAAACTATTATCATCTCCAAGGTGGACCTTCTCAAGTTCCTTTTATCCAAATCAACTCTTCATGGATGCATGGATAAATGGGTTATGCCCCTATGTGAATTTGACATTTATTATTGGAATAAAAAAGTAATATAGGTGTAATTTATTGATGATCAACTTGTAGAAGCCCCTATCATAGATACTAGACCTATGAAATTCAACTTTCTAGATGATTATATTATGGAAATAGAATAATCATAATAGGAATATGAATAATTGATATTTTATTTTGATGGATCCATCACATCTAATGGATATAGAACCAACATATTGTTGATTACACCATAGGAGGTTTGAATCCCAAAGCATTCTATATACAATTTCATTGTACAAATGATATTGTCGAGTATGAGGCATTGATTATAGGGCTTTACCTTGCCATATAGTGGGATATTAAGATATTTAATGTCTATGGTTATTCCTAATTAATCATCAATCAGACCATTGATCAGTATCAAACCAAAGAAGATAAGGTTGTTAATTACAAGTAAATTATATAAAATATCAAAGGTCTTTTTAAATCTCTACAGTTTGAACAAATTCCTAGAGAAAATAATAAATCAGCTGATACAATGGAAATAATTGGTTCGATGATATGGATTGATGGTGAAGATAAAGAGTATCAATTCTTTATTGAAAGTATTCTTCAACTTAGACATGTTATACCAGATTCTAAAAGGATATGCACCATTTTTGGTCCCAATCCCTCACCTAAATTACCCTCGATTCAAGAATTTTATAACTAGTTCCATGATCATGTTCTCCCATCTAACCTATCCAATAGCCAACATAAAATTTTCCATGATAATTTATGACATTATACCATCCTAGAAGACACACTTTATTGTAAATGCTATGATGGAATGCTTATTTTTGTTTACCTTTAGGAGAATCCAAGCAAGAGCTTAGGGAGGTTCATGAAGGAATGTGTGGGGCCCACACCAATAGTGTAGTCTTAGAAAAGAAATTGAATAGGATATTATTAGATAAAAATGGAGACTGATGCTTGCAATTATGTAAAGATGTGTGTTCCTTATCATCAACATGTAAATTTGATACATGTACCTTATTTACCATTATTACCTATCACAACACCATCACCATTCTAAATATAGGGCCTTGATCTCATTAAGAAAATAAACCCAACATATTTAGATGGACATAATCATATCTTGATTGCTATCAAGTATTTTACTAAGTGTATTGAGGCCATTCCTCTCACTTTCAATACCAAGATGTAAATTACCAAATTAATCCATTAACATATGACCTTTCGATTAGAATCCACACCTATATTATATCCAATAATGGAAGATCCTTTGTAAACCAATATGTAAAAGCTCTTTATGTAAAATCCAAGATTAATCACAATAAATTATCTCCATATAACCCTCAAGGCAATGGACAAGCCAAGGAATTAAACAAAACCATTGTAGACATTTTAATGAATATTTTCAATGACATTGGCCATAATTGGAACTTGCAAATATATTATGCCCTAGGAGCTTACAGAACTAGCCATAAGATTGTAACAAGAGCCACTCCATACTCCCTTATCTATGAGACAAAATCTATTATACTGATTTAGATCGAATTACCATCCTTGTGCATATCAATCGAACATATTGAAGATGATGAGGACTATAGAGTCTGAAGGCTACAAGAACTAGAACTTATTGATTTCAAGTGTTTAATTTCCCTAGAAAACTTCCATGACTATAAAAAAATATTACAGTGAAGATAAAACAAGTTCATTCTCCTTTGGGAGTTTGATATTGGTGATTTGGCTTTGAAAGAGAACCAAAAGAACACAAAAATTGAATGCAATAAAAAGGTAAGTTTTAGCCTAATTGGTTGGGACCATTTGTTATGATGATAAACTATGGATCAAGGGCATATCGACTATCTAAACCAAATGGTGAATAACTTCTAGAGCCCATTAATATTGTGAACCTTAAGAGATTATATGGATGAACAACTTTGAACCATTATCTAAAGACCCATAACTTGGGGGAAACTCATGCTAAAGTCTTTTATCCTATCATTTTACACTAGTTTAGACTGATCTCACATGAACCCTATTACTTTCATAACTATTGATAGTTAAAAATTTTGGACCATTAGTACTCTTAACACATTTTATCCTATGATGTGTAATTCTTTTTTGGAACCATATTATTCTATTATGTATTGGGAATATTGTAACCTAAAATTTTTTGTACCTTAACCAGTTATGATCCTAATTATGTCTCATCATCATTATGAACACCTTCAATTACATTTATACAAATTAGTTTAGATAAAATAGTATTTTTTAGCTTCCTCTATAGACAAGTAAAAAAAGACAAATTTTTATCTCAAGAATTTTGCCTATCACATGGTTTGTCGGATTGATTTCAGGTTGCACACAATTATATATTACAATTGTTGTTATTTTATGAACATTATAGTTGTCTGTTTAGGATCTTCAGTCTCACCAACTTGTGAGCATGTGCCATTGCAGTCGGCTTTAGCTATTATTATAACTCTTAGTTCTCTGGTCCATTTTTTATATCCATGAAGGTCGTTGAAGTTGGATTATTTGTTTTATTGGAACTTCTACTCTTAGATAAGCATATCCTTGACTAGATAGTCCTATCTTGTACAAATTTTATATGAAAAACACAAAAAACATTTGAAATATTTTGAAAATACCAAAAACATTAGATAATGGATCCATAAAATAAATAAATAAACATTGTCCTATGCTTTTATACATTTTGATCCTCACACTCTTGTTATTTTACAAGCATTTTATCCTCCTGATTTTCTACTATGTAATTCAAATTATTTCAAGAAATTGATATTTTACAAGATTATTTTCTCTCATTCCACCACCTGGCCATTTTTCAAGACCAATCTCATTTGTCAAGTCTTCTCTTTTCTTCTACAACATTATTCATACATTATGGTCATCATCTTTTTCTTCTATCCTACTTCCTAGGATAACTACATTTTGCTTGAAGTTCATGTTGGAACATGCATCCATGGAATTATGTAGGCATCATCCACTTTTATTATACATCTAGAGTCAGCTTAGACAACCCCTTCCTTTTCTTCTCTCCCCCCATTTCTTCTACCATTGTTCCTCTTTAAGTAGGGAATGCATTTTCTATCATTATTCTTTATTACATTGAGGTGAAAAATAATACCTCTACCACATCTTCATGAATAACTATCTTTAAACCACACTAACTAGGTTTTTGTTTATGTGTGTTTATTTGAGTTTTCTTGGTGTTTTGTTCTGATTTTGTACTTCTCCTTTTATTTCTTCTCCTTTCCTCTTTTTATTAATTCTTATCTCATCTTGGTCTTGTGTTTTCCTATATGTTTTTGCTTATCACTTTTGTGTTTCAGAACGTCTTGATGATTTGCATGCATCTTGATTATTTATATCTTGATCCTATGTGATCATGTTGTTCTTGGACCATTTTATTTATTCATTTGATTGTTTTTCATGTCTTGTTTTCATGTTTGATTTTTTGCTTCCCTTTTGTGTTTTTGAATATCTTGATGATTCACATGGATCCTGATTATTTATACCTTGATCTTATATCATTAATATTTTCTTGTTTTTCATTTTTAAACATTTTTTGTTCCTACTTAAGTCTTGATTGCTTATATCTGGAATTTATGTTAGGTTCATTTATGTTTATGTTTATCTTTTTATTTTATTTTTTGTTTAAATGTAAATACATGTAACTCTAGTTTTGGTCATTATTTATCATTATCCTTAATTACAGGTATTCACTTTTGAACCAGCTCCACGCAATTCAAATATTATGTCATTCTAAGTTATTTATACTTATGATGCCTATTTTTTTTCTATAGAAAACAATTTATGATCAAGTTTCAAATATTAACATCAATACCACTTTGATGAAGAGTTCACAAGAACAATTTACATAATCTAGGCTCATGATACTATAATAAGCATCTTGGTACCATGAATTTTATCACTCAACTCAATACTTATATGTCCATCTATTTGCATCCATCATGAGGCTAATCAATTATTGGTCAATTCTCATCATCCCTCATTCCATTCTCTCCCAATTCTATGTGAACTATATTAGTTTAAAGTTCATGTTGGAACATGAGTCCATTAAACTATGTAGGTATCATCCACTTATATAGTAGATATAAATTCTTCTCAACTACCTCCCCTCTTTTTTTCTTCTCTCTCATCACTTTTTGCATTCTCATATGCTTAGTTTTTTGTGCCTTATTCAAGCAATTATACCATCACATATATGTTTTTTTCCACTCACTTTAACCTATTTTTTGGGTTATATTATTGAGCTTATTACTTGCCAACTTTCCCACACTGGGACACCACATTAGAGCCTACTATTAGAATCAAGTCCACCCTATAGGGGCAAGCCATTATTTATTTTTTATCAATGATAAAAATTAGCCCTATTTGGGCACAAATATCTTATCATGATCATACCTACCCTACTAGGGAACCTCTTATTATAATATTTTTGGGACTACATTATCCTTTTTCTCTAATTGCAAGATCTCCACACTTTTAGCCACAATGGCAATATTTTAGTGTGTAACATGTCTCGAGATTGATCAATGACATAAGCATGTAGCTTGCACTATCAAATTGGGTGAATTTGAATTGTCTCCCTTAAATGTTTGAATTGAATATTTCCCATTCCCCCCATCTTTGGGGCCCATTATACCTCTAATTATATTTTGATCATTAATGGTAACCATGTGTGAAAACATTAGCTTGTCTAGATATGATATATTCCATAGGTTAATCTCTCATTTTATCTCTCTTTCTTAGAGTCCATCCTTCGCTTTTATCCTAGTATGTCCTCTAAAGGGGGCATCAATCGTCATTTCCAATTTCTTCTTCACAACTCTTTATTTAAAATGGCATTGTTTCACTTTAATATCTCTCTATGCATTCTCAAATACAAGAAAAATGTAGACATCTAACTCCTAACACCATTTTTGTTGAAATTTTTAATCTTACTCAAATTTCACTCAAATGCACATTTTAGTTCAAAACCATTAAAACACCTTAATAGTTTGAACTTGTTATGTACAAATGCTAATTTAGGCCAAAGTATCCCTTAATGGGGCAATACATTCTGTGTGATTCATAACTTTGATCAATTCATTTCATGTCAAAATGATGATTTTTCATTTTTGTTCTCTAGGTCACTCTTTTCTTCTAATTTATTAGTACATATCATGTACTTTTGTTATGTTGTGTGTGGCAATTTCCTGAATGGGAATATGGTTCAAACACATCTAACATCACCTTCCAATTCATCTCAAGTCAAATTATGACCCAATAATATGACTTTTTGACCATTTTTATTAATTAAGGGCCAATTTTCAAAGAATTGTATAAATGTTGATTAATCCTTTTTAAAGCTAATTAATCCAAATCAGAAGCTTAAGTGGATTTTACATTGAAGTTGTTGAATATTTATTTTTGAAAATTGATTTCTATAGTTACATCACCTAGTGACATCATTTCATGGAAAGGCATCCCTAGGCCATAAATACATAAAATATCTAAATCATGGCCTCCCATGACTCATTAACTCATACCATTACTCTTTAATGCCCCTTCATCAAAAATCATTATGAAGGCATTTATTGATTTTAGTCTATATAATTTATTGGATTCTTGGCCACACATCTTGATCTCAAGATGGATGGTAATAATTCATTTTGATCAGTCTCAAAAATATATAAATAGACAGGCCATGAACATAATTTTTAAGCTCAAGTATTATAATTGTATAATGATATAATATCTTCACAACTCATTTGTGTTTTCATTATTATATTATTCATATTTGGATTAGCTACATTTGATAGTCAATTAGATAATTTCAATATCATAAACTTAGGTTGTATGGATTTTTATTGAGACATTGGAGGAGTTTTCCATCATTGTTGATGAAGACAAGGATTCTTGGTCAAGGGGAGAAAGTGCTTTGAGTGACTCTTGGGTGATATAATCAAGTTGGGAAGGTAACTAGTAATGTTTTCTTTCATTTTGTTCTTCATTGTCATTAACAACCCTGACATGAATGGTTTGGATTGATGTGTTAACGTCTTTAGAAATTTTTATTTGATTTCTTGGAATAGTACTTTAATAATTTCTTGTAATCTACTCTACACTTGATACACAACAATAAAATTGTTAATTATCCTTGAAAAAACAACATCTATAGCTCATTAGAATGTTACACCAGAATTCATTAACCTAAAAGGCATTATTATATATACATAAGTTACCTAAGGTGTAGTGAACATAGTCGTAGACCTCTTGGATTATTTTACCACAACTTGGTTGTAACCTAAGAAGACATCTAATGTGGACAATATTTTTAAACAAATGATGCTTTATAGTAGGTTATCTATATTGTGTATGGGATAATTATCTTTTAAAGAAGCTTTGTTCACATTTTTGAAATCCACACATAAGTGGATGTCACCATTTTAATTTCATACAGGGACTAAATTTACAACCCATGATGGATACCGGATGGGATTAACAATACTACTATCCCTTAGCTTATTTAACTCTTTTCACATTTTGGTGGCCAAGATGGGGTTAATGGGTCTTTATTTCTACCTAAAAGGCTTGCTATCAGGCTATAATGAGATAACATACTAGAACAAGTCTTCCCTATACACATTCAAGTCAAAATAAGACCACACTAAGCAATCTTGGTACTTCCTTAATAATTGCATGTAACCTTTCTTCTTAGCTGCACTTAAGTACCTAGCAAAACCTTCTTTGGATTCTCATGAGAACCCAAGTTGCACTCTATCATGTCTTTTGAAATTAATGATTATTTCAATTTGATTATATCTTATCCATCAAAAGACACTTCTAAATTGACTAGTCCTCTTGGGATAGTGTTTGTATTTAGTTAAATAATATCTTTCCCAAACAAGGTTTCCTTCCCATCACTAACCTAAACCATGGATTCCCTGTCCATGAATTGATCATGGAACTCAACCTCATAGTTTAGAAACCTTTTAATCTAATCATCATTAAAGACATACCAATGATGTACATTAGCTGGGATCAAAGGCCTTACAAGCACATCCACTTGATATTGATACTGAGGGATTGTATTTTCAATGTCAAACTAAGCACCTAGCCCTGTATGTCTATCATTTTCTTGGTTTAAACTCCTATGATGATAAAAAATATTGAATACATCAAAAAATTCAAGGAAATCCTGGACAACATTCTCATATTATTTCAACCTTTTATTCTTTGTGGCAAAATCACTACAGACTTGATTTATCACTAACTTAGGATCACCCTTGATAATTAAAAATTTGATTCCATATTCACAACTAATCCTTAGACTAAGAAATATTTCTCGATACTCAACAATATTATTAGTAAACTCAAAAGAAATCTAGAAGGAAAACATAAAAAATTCTACCATGGGGGCATTGAAGACAACCCCAAATCCATTTACAAGATTTGAACAAGCCCCATCGAAGCACATCCTCAAGACTACATTTTATTTGTCAAGCTCAACATAAAGAACAATAGGTTGTTTTATAATATCAACATTCTTGATAGAGTTCTGAAGGTCAACATCTATGTAAAATGCTTCATTGAGAGCATGCTTCAGATCTTTGATCACATGTAGCATCTTTGGATCTCTATAAAGTCTAAAAATCTTACCCTCCAAAGGAATGGTGGCATAAGAAATGTCCATCTACACACTTACACCCATGATAGAATCCCATTTACATGATAACAACATCCCCTATTTGGGTGAGTAGTCTAAAACTACCATGTCTATGTTCAAGTACTTTCCAAGATGAACTATCAATTATAACACTAGTCACTTAATTTATCCAATAACTAGAACCTCTCATGAGTCCACGGTATAAAACTTGCCAAAGGTTGACATGATCTTCACTCTAAGATCATTGAGGATACCCAAGGGCATCACATTCAGATAAGTACTAGAGTCAAACATGTAGTTGTGAACAACTATACAATTGATCAATAGAGTCATATAAAATGGATCCACATTTAGCTGACTCTCCACTATCGTAGTTCACAAATAAATGTCTTGAGTAGGTTCAACAACCTCTTCTGATTATACATCTTCTTCTAGTGGTGGTTGGGGTAAGTCAACTTCATTTATGGCTGAACATTACTAAATTATAAATACTCAATGGAACTCTTCCTATGTTTAGGTATTCTCAATAACTCAACAAGTGATATGATTATCTTGATTAGACTCAACACTTGAGCTATATCACACACTCTATACTAAGGAAGAGGTATGTTTAGTGGAAGGGTAACACAACCTTTATATGGGATATAATCACTCAAGATCTGAAGTGGAGGAGGTTGAGATGGATTTACACTCTTAGCAACAGTCTTCAAAGGTGGATTTTGCTTAAACTTATATTCACCCTTAGAGATGACAAAAAATATAGGCATCTTATTTCTCCCAGTAGGAGCACCTCTAGGCTTATAAGATTGGGTTACAAGTGCCATATTGGAAGCTTCTTGGATTGTTATAAATTTCTTTACTTCCTTTCTTTCATTCCCTACATTTGAATTTGTAGGGGCAGTGTGGTGAGGAGTAACACCTAATTTCCTACTTCTCAGGTTGTATTCATTCTTCTAGTCATCTATTGTATTAATTAAGAGTTACATATCCTCAACTGATGGGTTGCCCCCAGGATATTTCTTTATCATCATAGAGTTCAAGAGATCAAAATCATGGATGGGTAATTCATATTCTTGTGCCACATTAACATCACAAGCGAAGTCAAAATTTGGGACACTCTTCATTTTAATAGCACTCCAAAACTGATCAAATGTATCATCAATTAGTATTTCTATGGAGGTAGTAGATTAATCATAAGGTATTTTATAATTGAACATAAAATTTCATATTTAGATGATGCATACTAAGGTTTATCTACATCTTCATCAACATAACCAGCATTATCACATGGAGGGTGTGGTAAGAAGCACTTATCACACTAATCAATGTCTAAATAAAAATTTACATCATTTACCTTGGCATTTAAAGGAATAGGCACTTCCTCTATAGCCCCTCTATTCCAATTCCTTTCCATTTTATCTTCATTCCATTCATCTTCCTTTTATCATTATCTCTATTGTGGAAAGCATACCCCTTTTGTGATTGATTCAAATTTAGAGCTCGTTCATGACTAGTAGATACCTGAGGGACCCCTTTTTTAGTTATAGACAATTTATATGACATTTCTTTGACAGTAGAGGCTAAGGTTTTGATATTTTCTTCAAAGTTGGTAGTCTTTATGGGCTATGTCTTTTTCATATTAACCAAGTTCACATTAGCTCACTTATTCATGAGATTTTTTATAATGTGGATGTTGTTCTCAATTTGGGTGGCCATATTGAACAACAATCTTATGTTAGTGGGAGCCTTTTCCCTCTAGAATTATGTAGCCATCTTATTAAAGGAATCATAATACTTTACAAAACACATTGTATCATTGGTCTTGATGTTTTTGGGTAACGAAATCATAGTATTGTTAAATAAAGTGTTGAATTCCTACACATACTCATTAGGATTATTGTTGATAATTTCAAATTCAACCAAGAGAAACCTTGGATCAATACTAGCACCATACTAAATTTTAAAAATATTTTTCATCTCTTCCCATGAACGAATGAACCCACGACAAAGGGAATTAAACAATTCTCAAGCATCTTGTTCTAGCATGTGCATAAGTAACTTAATGAACACATCCTTGTACTAAACCTCATAATTTTATATAATATTTTGAAATTCCCTTAGATGTCAATCGTTGTTTACTGCATTGTTTCCTTAAAATTTTGAGAGGCATTTCCTAACTTCATTTGTGACCTCATTAGGATAGCCTTCCATCTCATCAAAATTGATAGGTCCAAATCCAAGAACATGGAATATAGGACTTGCGTTCTCCTCTTTGTCCATATGACTTAGGATTGGATCAATAGTAGGTTCAATAAAAAATGGCAAAGGGATATGATGGGGTGAATGAGGTGGACTTGGTGGATTAGACATGAGAGGGTATTTGGCGGGTTAAGAATATGGAAAATAAAGTTGGGATACTCTTCATTTTCGTAGCACTCCAAAACTGATCAAATGTATCATCAATTAGTATTTATATGGAGGTAGTAGATTTATCATAAGGTCCTTAATAATTGAACATAAAATCTCATATTTAGATGATGCATACTTAGGTTTATCTAGATCTTCATCAATTTGATCAGCATTATCACATGGACAGTGTGGTAAGAAGCACTTATCACACCAATCAATGTATAAACCAAAATTTACATCATTTACCTTGGAATTTAAATGACCAAGCACTTACTTTATATCCCCTCTATTCCAATTCCTTTCCATTTTATCTTCATTGCATTCATCTTCCTTTTATCATTATCTCTATTGTGGAAAGCAAACCCCAATTGTGATTGATTCAAATTTAGAGCTTGTTCACGACTAGTAGATACCTGAGGGACCCCTTTTAAGCTATAGACAATTTGTATGAAATTTATTTTATTGTAGAGGCTAAGGTTTTGATAGTTTCTTCAGAGTTGGTAGTCTTTATGGGCTATGTCTTTCTCAAATTAACGATGTTCACATTAGCTCACTTTTTCATGGGATTTCGTATAATGTTGATGTTGTTCTCAATTTGGGTGACCATATTGAACACCAATCTTATTTTAGTGGGAGCCTTTTCCCTCTAGAAGTATGTAACCATCTTATTAAAGGAATCATAATACTTTACAAAACACATTGTATCATTGGTCTTGATGTCTTAGGGCAACCAAATCATAATATTGTTAAACCAAGTGTTGAATTCCTACACATACTCATTAGGATTATTGTTGATAATTTCAAATTCAACCAAGAGAAACCTTAGATCAATACTACCACCATACTAAATTTTAAAAATATTTTGCATCTCTTTGCATGAATGAATGAACCCACGACAAAGGGAATTAAACAGTTCTCAAGCATCTTCTTCCAACATGTGCATAAATAACTTAATGCACACATCCTTGTACTCAACCTCATAATTTTAAATAATATTTTGAAATTCCCTCAGATGTTGATCATTAAAATTTTTAGAGGCATTTCCTAACTTCATTTGGGAGCTCATTAGGATAGCCTTCCATCTCATCAAAATTGATAGGTCTAAATCTAGGAACATGGAATATAGGACTTGCATTCTCCTTTTGGTCCCTATGACTTATGATTGGATCAATAATAGGTTCAAGAGAAAATGCAAAAGGGATATGATGGGGTGAATGAGGTGAACTTGGTGGATTAGACATGAGAGGGTATTATGTTGGTTAAGAAGAAGATGGAAAATAAATAGGACTATGTATTTTTGAATTTGTAAAAGAGTTTAGATAGTCCTCAATAATATGGATTTGAACAAAAATCTTAAGATTATCATAATCTTGGTAATCATGACACTATTTTTTAGCTGAACATTTCCCTTCAACAGGCCTCTAGACTTGTCTCCCTCTTCTTTGGTTCAAACTTAGGGGTGAGACAAGCCTTTTGGATGAGTAACCTTCAAAGGATGATCTCAATCCTTCCAGCTTTGTAAATAAAAAAGAACACTCAAAGCTAAAATGAAGATACCTTGCTAAAAACATACCTTGCTAAGTTTAATGATCAGATAGTAGCACAAATAAATTGATAATTTATAGAATTACATTCAAAATAGAAAATATAGCTTCTAATATGCAATATTAATAGTTTTGTGTAATAAACATATTAGAAGTCAAAATGTCAAATATTTCAAATCATTACATGTCCTAAAGTGGAGTAATGTGGCATTGATGGCCAAAATAGTCTGAATGTAGTAAATAACAACATAGAACTTCAAAACATGAGAATATTTATATTTATCTAGAAGAGTCCCCAACAACACAAGTAATCAAAATTTTAGTTACATCCCTGGTAATGATGCCATTTGAGTGTTGGTTCCCATTTCTACACTTCGTACACTCAGCCTTACAAACTTGAGAGAAACGGAAAGGAATGATGGAAAACTAACTAATATGTCATTGCAATTGGGGAAGGGTTTGACATCATGATTAGATCAAATAGAAAAATTATTGGGATGCACCTATAGAAGCTATAGTTAGCTCCCTGCTACTTTTCAATCTACTTCAACCAAGGTGAGGAAACCTATGTGATAACCTACTCATATGGAGGGATTTCACAATTCAATCTCTATGGGGATTATTGGTATAAGGGGAAATATGACCAAAGCATAACCAATTTTACACACTTCACCTATGAAGGGTTGTCACAATAAATGTACAAATTCTTTATGTCATACACAAGGTACTAAAGACAAATGAAAGGATGACTACAAACTTCATTATTATTAAATATTCAACAACAGGGGCTAAATGGAAAATTTTAGTTCTAGTATTTCAAGCTCAAATTGAAAACACATCTCAAATATGAAAGATCTTACACATTTACAAGGTAAGTAACACTTATAATATGCAACATGGTGTGTTATTTGTAGAGTAGGAGAGGGTAGGATAGTTAGATAGTTATAGAAAAGAGGATGGTGTGCTGGTGCTTTTCAGAATAGTAGGGTTTCTTTCAGTATACATGACATCAGTAATTACAAATATGTAAAAGCAATGACTTACAAGTTAGTGGGAACTACTAAGAGTGATTTTACATCCATTGGTGCCAATACAATGCAAACACCAGAATGATCCCTGAAATAATTGAGCATACATTTCAATTAAAACATCAAATAATTTCCCTATTGAATCAATAAACACATAATGACATTAAAGTTATTCAACAACATGTTTCCAAATTACTTGCAGAAATGGATTTACAACCTAGATCTAAGCCCAAAATGACAAGTAGTGAGCATAAATCAAGATATCCAATAACCTAAACTTATAAAACATATCATTATGTTTCATCAATAGAAAAGAGTAAGAACCACATGTAATTTCAATTTTACTTGAAAGAAAATCTTACATACATCAACGTTTCAAAATGCTACCATAGGGACAAGCATGGTGGATTTTCTCCATGTTAAATAGGGGAGAGATATATAGATTCTCTCAAAACTTACTAGTGGTTGTACAAGCTACAACCACCTTAATAAGAGAGGAAAAATTCACATAAAAAAATGATCCTAGAAATTTAGAAGAGACTATAATTGGAGAGAGAAGCAAAGAGCAACAAGAACCAACAAACAACTCCTAAATAGAAGAAAAGCCCTCTATTTATACATTTTTTACCGTTTCAAATCTGGGAGTGAGTGTTTCAACTTGAAAATATGAAAACCAACCCTCCAAGTTCCACCAAGATGCTCCTAGCTAGAATAAACCCTCTATCATGCCTATAATATTCATTTATTTTCAAGGAGAAAGATTCCTCTAACTGTCTCTACAATAAATGATGGATATTTTAAACAAACTTATTGATTTCTTAGATGGAGATGCCCCTTACATGAGATGGAAGAATAATATGCATTTGAAGAGCCAAACAAACCTTTTGTCTTTTATGTAACTACCTATATATTCCCTTTAACCACTCATTAGCATAGTTGGAACCTGCTGGATAACTGTCCTTCCTCTTATGCATGTAATGGAACAACTTGCTATTGCAATGATTTCATTGGAATATTCTAGATCCATGGATACTTGAAAGATATTCCTTGGAGTGGCCCACCTAGATCTTGCAAACCTGTAATATCCTTCCATGGAGGAGCCTGGGCAAATAAATAAATGAAAATACAACTTAGGTTTATTTCACATTTTTACATTTTGCCTCCGAACATGCATTTTAAATTTTACAATTTGCACTTTTACACTATTCAATATTTACACTTGCTTTTTTGTAGTTTCCTCCATATTTCCTTTTTAATGCATAAATGCATTATTTTCACTTTTCACCTTTTGGGTGAATCTTTGTCCTTTTATTCAAATATTCACCAAGTGCAATTTACACAAAATGCAATTTACATGGTGCTTTTCCTATTAAAATTTCCTATAGAGTTTGGGGGTCTCATTTGTAGTCTTTTTTGAAACTTGCAATATTTTGGGTTTTTTAAATATTCTCCATTTATACTATAGAAAAACACCCTATAGATAATTTTATATGAAAGTCAACGTTTTTCTCCTTATGAGGGTTTAAAACAACAATATACACTTGAATCTTTACATTGAGATTACATACTCTTGAATAATTCTGCAGCCATTTAAACTGGGATAGGCAAATATGTAAATTGTTACCGCATAACCAAATTCTGAATTTGAAACTTTTACCAATGGAAACTAATATTTATCTATTTTCATAGTCATTTCACATAAATAAAGTTCCATCACGGAATATTTAGGAGAAGCCACCATTGTCAAGATACTTAGGGGATTTAGTAAAAACCATATTTTCATGGCCCCAAAATTTAAATTATATATGATAAGATGAAACACATGTTTCTAAGGTCTATTTGCATTCATGAGAGTTGAATTGACAACCATTGAAGCAACTAATACATTGATAGATAATAGTGCATAGTTATAGAGATTCAAATCCTCAAAATTATCTTCCTTTAGAAACTTATGTTTTTCAAGAGGAAGTAAGTAGTACTCTAAGGTCAAACACATGGACATACAATGTACACCCTTGGGAATATTCTTTACTAGAAGATGACTTAGAAACATGTTTTTATTTTTTAAGGACCTTACTTACTCATCAAAAAATTGAAACATGCCTTCTAGTTTTTTTGGTTACCATAGCACAATCATATAACTATTTTATGGCCTTGGTAAAACTTGGCTCATGGCCTTCATATTTTCTAGTGCACTTTGATACCAATCAAAATTTATACTATCCTCACCCAATTCATGATATATTTCCTTAATCCATATTGTCAGATTATGGAATATATCAAGTTTATCCCTAGTCTAGGCAATGCTTGAATAAACATTAGCCATAATAAGTTGATCTCTCATCATTCTAATAGTGGAGTCAGATTTTTTATTCTCATTATCATGCATCCATATGCTATATTTTGCAATCACAATAAAATCTACTTCCTTGGATCGGAAAATTGATGCACATTAGAAATTAATTATTTCTTTTTCATCTTCTTGAATCAGCTTTGTAAGCTAGGAAATTTTGTGTCCTATAATCTTTTCACTTTCCCATTTATTACTTCATCTCCCTATGATATAGAATCCAAAACCTATCAAATGATCTGCAATTTAAGAAACTTGGTAATTCCTTTGTCACTTCCCACTTCCACCACTTTGCCCTTTTCCTTGTTAGTGGGATCTATGGATGGTAGACTAAATTAAAATTTTCACTTTTCTATGTGCAAATTGCATTTCTGACTCCCATTTCTACCAACCTTATTATCGCCATAGACTTTACTCACATTATTTGCACTTGTTCTTCTTACCTTGAATTTTTACAAAATTCCACACCACCATTTGCATTTTTTTTCTCATCTTCATGCTCATGTTGTGTACAGTGTAGAGGTAGATGTGCACATTGAACTTTACATAATGTGTTGGTGGAAAGTCTCTATAAAACTCTACTTTCTACCATTTTGGTCTTGTCCTCCATCAAATTTACACTACCACTTGCACATTTCATCTTTTTCATTTAATGGGTTAACATCTGACACCTGCCATGTGTCTTTCTATCTTTTTTTCAAACATTCACTCTTTTGACCTTTTTTTACATGGGAGGGGTCATTCATGGCATGGCAGGGTATGTGAAATGTTGTGTTGGATATCCTTTTCCAATGTGACACTAGTATGATAGTGTGGTTGCTCTTCAAATTATTTTTATTTCTCATCCAAAGTTCACATACCATTTCTTCAATGATTTTTGGAGCAAATCCAAGCACCAATATGTAATCCACCAAAAAAGCACTCATGTTAGACTCAACCAAAAACATGGTGTGTTATACACACCCAAGTACTCATTTATTCTCCTTTAAACTAGTAATTTCATCAATATATTAAGGGGTAGGTGGAATCTAGACAATATTTATGAGTTATATGTCACCTCAATGTTGTACACTTGAAAAATTCATATCACTGATGTACCTTTAGCTTATATGCATTTCTCACTTCGCAAAGCTTCCTATACACAATCTCTCTATACCTCATTCCTTATCTATTAGTCTAATCAATGTCATTATAATGACCTAAGCCTTCTATCTTACCTGTAATGTTATGAACTACTTATATTTTGTATCTACAAGTTTTAGACGAACACCTATTTTCCAACCTCTTGAACACTTGCGTCCTAGTTAGATGCCTACATCGAAATAAATTTCTTTTCCAAACATAAGTGTCCAATACCCTAAAGTCATCTAATATTCAAATGATGTATATTTTTATGGTATCCCTAAGTTATTTAATGTGAGATAGTCTCCAAAGGGATTGTTATAAACACAAGATCAACATTCACTCATTATTCATATAGAAATTATTTATCAGATATGGAAAACTTAAAAAAAAAAAGCATTTTTTCAAACAATCAAATGAGAAAAAATTCCCTATTTTTATCCTATTTACATATCAATCATAAATAAAAGACATCTACAAGCTTGAAATAATGGAGTAACTCAAGATTTATATTTCCCCAGTTACAATCTAGGTCATTATTTTACTCATTTATCACACACTGCATGATTCACATAGAATATAACATATATGGGGTAAATATACAATTTTAAGGTGCGATTTGACATATTTTATATGTAGGAAACACTCATTAACATAGGACTATTTGAGGCATATCAACACCATGTGCCTACTAACCCATTTTCCCACATCCAATATGAATATGAATAACTAGGGGTTTTTCAATTTATTAGGAAGTGACAATCCAAACCTAGAGTTAAATACCCTAGAGTGAAGGTGAAAAATAACCTAGAAGCATTGATGTTGTCATTTCTAGTTTAAATAGGTACTCCATACTAGACACCTACAATTAATTTAGATAACTAGCGTCAATGTCACTATGCTTGGTCAATGCAAGTGTCTACAACTACAAAGGTAAAATTTACAAAATTAGGTAACTATTATAGAATCAAGATCTAGTCTAAATTTTTCATGTTCCTAGATTTAGATCTATATTAACATCAAACCTTGCTAAGCATCGTCTTTCTTGTATCATTATAATATATACCATAGATTTACTTTTTATTTTTTTCATCTCACTATAATAAATTCATTATATGTTATATTTAGGTTTCACAAAGAATTGTCTTGCTTTAGAGATATTCTACCATCCTTTTGCCCTAGGCCATCTCTACCCTTTAACCCTAGATTCCAAACATATCTATATTTTTGGTTAAACAATAAGTTGATTGGTTTGTGCATACTTTTGAATTTTTTTGAAAGAATGCATATGAGATATAGTTAATTAAAGGTATAGATATATCACCTATTATTAATGTGGTTGATTTATATCCATATTATGAAGGACATAGTATTGAGAATTTAATTTAAAATTCTAGAGAAACATATTAGATATTTTAGACACCTATAAGAAAAGAAGGATATAAATATATATTGTAATGTGTAAATGATGAGACATAGAATATATGATAGGACCTAGTGCATCTTAAGTTAAAATATAAATAATATCACTAGTAGAGTTCATAAAAGTCACATGAGTAGGAGTACATGTTTATTTTATTACGTAGGGTGTATGATTCATGAACATCTAGGTTCGAGACAAATCTTACGTGAACAAAATAAAAACATGTTAGTTTTGGAATTTGTCTAAGCATTATGTGATGAAAGGTTTCTTTCAATCCATACACCTTATTTTATGTTATCGTACATATTTTGTATTCGGTATAGAATATTCATTTTGATTTGCATTTCCTTTTACACATATGTGTTTAGTGTATTTATTTCTTTCCCGTGACCACACATGTCTATAATATTGTATGGATTTGTTTTTTTACATGTTTTTATAACCATTTATCTATTTGAATAAGTATTTGAAAGTCAATATTTTTTTTACTAATATTCTCTTATCATGTAGGAATTTTGAGATTTTATGATTTCTCTATCATCCTATGATAGCACATTAAAAACATGATATTTGTATTTTTATCACCTTGATAATGGAGTAGGTGAGACATTTGGATGTAATTAGATATTCATTACACAACTTGTATATTGAATTTATGCTCATTTCAAAATCCTACTATAAAACATGACATCATTATTGAAATTATGTAAGCATCATATTGCAAAGGTTTTCATGGATATTAGTGACTACAAAGTCTACTATATCATGTGAATTTATTGTGTGAACATGACATGTTATGGAAAGATCCATTGACAATTAATTGATAATTAATTCAAAAATTAATGGAAGAATATATGGATTCATTTAATAATTCCCATGATCTATTTTGGGACACATTGAGTTCTATTATGTTATTGTTCATTTGAAATATGGAGACATTTAGTATTTGAGACACACTAGGGTGTCTTTATATTTTTATTGGGGTAAAATAAATAAATGTAAGTATGTGGGTATTGCATCCATATAAGCATTCATTTATACTTGTTCTAGGGAGTTATTTTATATGTATTTTAGTTAGAAGATTATATTTGAGAATTTATTTGGAAACAAAGTCAGTTAACAGACCCTATATCTATTGATCTAATTATGTAACACATGTCATTATGAGATCGTGATCTGATTATGTCATTGTGCTTGTTTTATTTCTTTTGGATTGAAATCAAACAAAGATCTAGATTGTTTTTTGCATTTCACTTAAATTTATGTCGAGTATTCTGATTATTGCATGGTCAAATGAATTTATTATTTTATATCCCTAAGTAAAACCATAAATTAATACCATGAAGTAAAAAGTTAGGTTGATCAAACTCATCCTAAACAAGTTAACACAAATAATGATAATCATGCTCAAAACTCAAACACATTCTTAATTTTGATAGGATGTAGCCACTATTTATGAATTATATGTCACCTAAATCTTGTATAATTGGAGAATACATATAATTTATGTGACTTCAAATTATATACCCTTTCTGCACCCAAAAGGGTCACGTACACTATCTCTTTGTATGAGTAATGCTTAATTTTTTGTCATTGTAGATATATTTTCCAAGATAGTTTATTTTATTGCAGTAATAAAATAAATAATGCCAATAGAGTTACATAACTATATTTTATGTATGTTGTGAGATTGTACGGTGTTTAAAAAATCTTTAGTTCAGACAAGACACACAATTTCTATGTCATTTTTGAAGGACTGTATGGAAGAATCTAGGAACTAAGCTAAAGTTTAGTAGTGCATGCCACCTAATAATAGTTGGTAGAAGAAATTAGGAAACAAGAACTTGAATTAGTTTTGAGATGTATAGTTAAAGATAGTCCCGAACAATGGGATTTGTATTTATAACAATATGAGTTTGCATATAATAATTATGCGAACAAATCAATTAGAAAATTATCATTTCAAATTGTTTATGGTAGAAATACCATAGGTATTTTGAATTTGCTTTAGTTACTAATTTCAGTGTGAGTTACTGATGATGCAAAGGCATTTACAGAGCACATACAATAGTTGTAAGATGAAATCTACAGGAAAGTAATGAAAAGTATAAAACAACAACATATGTAACAAGAAGGTCAAAGGTATTTGAAGAAGGATATTTAATGATGTTCTATTTAATAGAGTGAATATTTTTTAAAGGAACATGAAACAAGAAGAAATACAAGAATATTGTTTTATGTAGAATTGTAAATAAAATCAATGACAATGCTTATGAGGTGAGTTTTGTCATAGAATTTTAATAGTTATCTAGTATTTAATATTTTATATTTATATTATCTTCATGAAGAATATGGTGAAGGAAAATAATATGAAGTATTTGATTGGAAGAAAAATATACCGATGAAAAAGAAATAAAATTATGTTCAGAATAGAAAAATAGTAAACATAAGACAAGGAACTTATACATTCAGGTACTTAGTACGATGGGAAGGAATACAACAAGAAGACAATATTTGTATTTCAGAATTACACACACACACACACACACACATAAAATATAATTAAGACAACTCACAAAAGTGAAGTTGTTTTCAACCAAAGGAAAATGACAATGAAATCTATCTTTTGGAGGTCATATATTTTGCCTCATTAACTCAATTGATTATTGTTCATTGAAAAATCAATATTAAAAAAATAATAATGATTATTGTTCATTTACAAATCATTATAAAGGAAAAAATAATGTAGCTATAACCTGTTTTACTAATTAGGGCCAATTCCTATATGTTTGGATAACCATAAAAGATCATCTAAAAGCCCCAATTTATATTCTAGTATTTTTAATCACAGTGAAAATAATAAAAAATGAATAATTTTATAACTAATCTGAACTTTGGTTGAAACTCTTTCAACATCATTACTTTTTTATGTATAAAATATTTTTAAAATTTTAAGCCCATCTCATCTAAATCTGCATATAAAAATTATTATGAAAATATAATTGCTATTTACAGAAAAGATAATTTACTGTAAGTACTTTATTACAATTTAATATATTTTCTGTTTTACATATTAACTCTAATTTAAAATCAAAATTTATTTAAAAGATTTTATACAACAATTCATTATTTTGGATTCTTAGGAAGAGAAGGATTCTCATTTTTTTTTAAACATTGAGAGGGATGGGGAAATCATACATTGTCATATGTGCATTTTAAGGTTATTATACCGTAAAAGCATTTTTGTTTTATGAGTTAATCACGATTCTTTATATTTACCTACTACATCAAAAAACCTTTCTATAGGTTCATATAGGTTTGTACACTCACGTTGTATGAGTTAATGAGGATTCTTTATATTTCCAGAATGTTGTTAAATCTTCTCAAAAACCTTTGTATGGGTTTGTACAGTTGCGCGTTTTTTAATACCAAAGCCTCCTCTTATCATCTTCATGTGTTTTCAAATTTATCTAAAATTTTGATGGGTTGTTCTAAGGCATAGAATGATACTCCGTTTAATTTTAAGCATTTAAACCAAATAAACTCATAAATTCAACTTCAAATTAAACTGATCTAGAATTTGTTGAGAGAAATATATGGAATCATTTCTCTAACTCTGAATTAGGGTATATACATTTTTATTAAAGCAAATAATTAGTGAGTTGAAAGAATCGTTTTAAAGATAAAATTATCGATACATTTAAATTTGGGTGGTGAACAGTGTTCAAACATTATTATTTTTTAAATTACTTAATGAAGAAATCATTTCAATAAAGATTATATTGTTAATTTTTTTAATACCATAAAGGTTTGATTGGATTTTTTAAATATTTTAAATTAGTTAAGATTTTAAAGAATTTTTTTTTATATGTTATATTTATTTCTTAATTCAAAAGATTATTTTATATAGTCATAATATAATTTTAATATTGATTTTAATATTATATGAAATATAAAATATTTAAATCAATTAAATTAAATAGTTTGTATAAAATATATTATATACATTTATATATTTTTAATATAATACATTAATATATGATCATTTTCAATTCAATTAATTATTTAATTGAAAATTTTATAAAATTAAAGAAATAATTATGTAATTGAAAATTTTATCTCATATATATATATATATATATAAAAGCTTACATCTCATCAATATCGTCAATATGGGGTGGATGTGAATTATAACTATTACAATTATTTAAATATTGTTTTCTTTTGTCACTCTTAAGAAAACATTTTTTCATGGTTAAATATAGAATATCTTTTAGAAGAGGTGTTAAATTTTGAATAATTGAATTTAAAAAATATATTATTATTATTATTATTATTATTATTATTATTATTATTATTATTATTATTATTATTAAAAAAGGGGGTAAAAACTTTATTGAAACTTATAACAACAAATTACTATACAACAAACTCAAACCAAAGACCAGAAAACCAATAACAATAGCATTACGCCTGAACTCTACCAAAATCTTCAGCAAGATTATGTTCCAATACCTGATGTAAATCGCAGGTCAACTGCTCTCACTCCTCAGCGTTATAGCCATCTCCACCTTCCGACAACCATTTGGCCAGGCAATCAACCACCCTATTCCATTCCCTTGGAATATGGGCATAAGATATTGAATCCATCAAGGAACTACCCTGTAATATCTGTTGCACTATTGTAGCCAATTGCCAGCTCACATCTGAGATTTTTCTCTCAAGGAGCAAATTAATCAGGACTTGAGAGTCAGCTTCACAAATCACCCTCCTCTATCCTAAAGCATAAGCTCACTTCAAAGCATATAGAATAGCCAAGCCTTCCATCCTATTAACCGTCTGAACTCCCTTATATGCCGAGAAAATAAAAACCACTAATCCAGAAGAATCCCTACAAATCCTACCGATCCTAGATGACCCTGGATTACCCCTGGAAGATTCATTCGTATTAATTTTCAAAATACCAATGGGTGGGGGTAGATGTTTCCCCAACCGTTGAACTTTCTGCTTCCCCCATATACCTCTCCTAACGCACGCTCAGAACAGAGATAACCCCCCATATGCCAAACCTATCCACCATCTCAACATCCCCTTTCTCTGGTGGCAACGTAACCTCACTCTTCACTTCAATGGATTCCTAGATCATTCCTTTAATTCTAATCCAGACCTGCTGAATCCCAATTTTTCATCTCAAAAAATTTTGCGGTTCCTTTCTAGCCAGACATGCCAAAGCAAAAAAATAGGACCAACGTACCATGCATCCTGCAAGAAGAGGGTTGAAGAGGGGGAACAACCCAGTCTCAACCAAAAATATGCCAAGAAAAATATGTGAATGCATTGGTACCTCCACACGTCCCACCAGTAATGCCATAATTGAAGAGTGAAAGAACAACAAAAGAATAGGTGCGAGGAATCTTCCTCCTCCCTATTATAGAGAACACACCTCGAAGGGCCAGCAAAGCCCCTCTTCTGAATATTATCCCAATTTAGGCATCTATTTTAGACTAAAGTCCAAATAAAGTAGTTACACTTTGGCCAAGAGAATGCATTCTAGAATTTTTTCCACCATTGAACTTCCCCCATGCTCTCATATTGCTGAAAAATTAGCTCCTGATAACCATAAGACACAGTATACTTCCCCTTGAGATCAGGGGACCAAGCTAACGCATCATTGTCCATAAGTGCATTGCAGCTGTGACCGGACAGAATATAGTGTAGCTCCACGTACTTTGCCTCCAAACCAAGAATCGGCCACTCCTCTGGGGTCTTCCATCTAGTATCCATCACCTGGCCCTGAAGGGAAAGGGATTTATAGTCACACACCCTAATCCACCTGGCTTCATAAAACCTCTGGGGAAAAATACTCAACCAAGGATATTGGATAACTATGGGAGGGTTGTCATCCCAAAATTGAAGCTAGAATTGTGCCTCAACCCCACTCTTGCAAATCTAGAATAGGCCCCTCTTAATCAGCGTTGCTCCTTTCTTGAGAGTAGTCCAAATCGCTGAGGCTTTGCCGGTCAAGCCATACCGTGGGATATCCTTCTGAGGGATCCCCAAAAAGTACTTTTAGGATAAGACTCTGGCCCACACTCGATCTTGTTCCACACACCAATGCTAGTACATTTTGGCTACCAGAGTAGTACTAGATATCACTGATTGCTGTAATCCGAGACCACCACACCTCTTTGGGCTATAGACTGCCTCCAACTTAATAAGGCTCCACTTGGTTGAGGATAAATTACCAGCCCATAAAAACTATCTTATTGAGGAATCCAGGTCCTTAACAAAGCTCATCAATGTCATACACCTATAGATAGGAAGAGCCTGCACCACTGATTGAATTAGCTATACCTAACTAGCAAAGGATAGTGAGCGATGGGTCCAATGATTCACTTTGACTCAGAACTTGTCCAGAATTGCCTACCATGACTCCTTAGACTACCAGCTAGTAGAGACATGAATCCCAAGATATAGCAATGAGAGACTCCCAATTTGGAACCTGAGGATTTGAGCCACTCTTTGTTGTATGGAAGGTGGAGTGTTAAAGAAAAAAAATTAATTTTTTCCCTCAATAATTACCTGTCCTAAAGTAGCAAGGTAAGCATTCAAGCTTTTACGAATATTAGACGCCTCTCTAATAGTAGCCATGCCCATCAAAGCTACGTCATCCACAAACTGAAGGTGAGATTGTACAAGAAAGCTCCCTGCCCATTGTCAGCCCTAAATAGTGCCATCATCCACATTTCTTTTGATCAACTGACCCAAGTCTTCTGTCAACAGAAGAAACAAGTATGGAGAGAGAGGGTCACCTTGCCATAGACCGTGAGAAGCCCCAGAGAAATTAGAGTGCTCACCATTAATCAAAACTAAAAAGGAGGTCGAGTTCACAAAACTCATAACCCAACATATCCAATGCTCCTCAAAACCAAAGGCACCCAAAACATTTTGGAGGAAGGGCCACCGAACTCTATCATAGGCCTTGGACATGTCTAGCTTGATAAACCTCACCTTAGCATTAGACTAGGTAATGGAATGGATAGTCTCTGTAGTCACCACCATCCCATCCAAAATATGTCGGCCCTCCACAAAGCCACCTTGCTTCTCAAAAATAAGCACTGAAAGCCATTTTTTTTATCTTTTCAGCAATCAGCTTAGATATAATTTGATAAGGGACATTGCAGAGGGAAATGGGTTGAAATTGACTCAACCAATCAGCCCCTCTCCCTTGAGAATGAAAGCTAGGAAGGTAGATTTTAGAGCTTGAAGCATTTTCTTATTCCTCTGAGATTCCTGTACAACTGCCAGTAGGTCTAATTTGATAATTTTTCAAAATTCTTGAATGAACTCGATCAAAAAGCCATCTGGGCTAGGCGCCTTCCTTTTTGCATCATGAAAACAATCCTCTTTAACTCCTCCAAGGATATATCCCTCATCAGTTGTGCTTTCATTTCCATGGACACTAATGAAGGAATATAGGAAAGGACCTGCTCCTCTGTAGCTGAGTCCCCCTGCCAATCCTCTTTAAATAAAGATGCAAAATACTGCACTGTTTCATAAAAGATACCCTACGTAGAAGAGACAATCTCCCCACTGTCCGTCACCAAAGAAGTTATCACATTACCATGCTGTTTGCTCGCACCAAATTAAAGAAGAAGGTGGTGTTCTTATCCCCTCTTGAAGCCATTCAATCCGGGCCTTTTATTTCCAAAATATTTCCTCTCTTAACCCCCATTCCTCTAATGCTTTTAAGGCCCTGGCTTCCTCCCTCAGCATGAACTTAGTCATCCCTTCTTCCCTAATAAATCTGGTAATGTCGTTTAACTCCATTTGAGCCTCATTTTTCCCCTAGAAGATATTCCCAAAACATTGTTGGTTCCAGCTTTTGAGCTAGTACTTGACGAACTGGAGTAACTTAACAAAAATATACATTGTTTTTCCTACAACAGGCATGCCTACCTTCCACCATTATGCCACGCATCCAAACACGGCTGGGTCCCTGAACCACATGAGCTGAAACTTGAACGGCAGCTTCTGAGATATGTGGGCTAAAGAAATGACCAATTTTATAGGCCAATGGTCCAAAGCTCTCCAATCCAGTATCTCCAGGCAAGAAGACCATATTCCACCCACCCAATAATAGGTCATGAATCGGTCTATATGCTCAGCTATGCACCTATCCCGCACCCTTCTATTATTCCAGGTAAAGTATCCATTACTAGGCTTGATATCCAATAGATTGAGTGCCAAAATATTATCCCAGAGCAGTATAGAAGATGGCTCCAACCTTGCATTACCTCCCCTTTTCTCCATTAAATCAAGAATAGCATTGAAGTCTCTAGCAACAATCCAAGGCAAGTAAGGAAATAATCTATGAATTAAGTGAATATTATTCTAAACAAGAAGTTTACCATGGAAATCTACGAAAGCATAGATATTAAAAAAAGGGTAGATTCGCCTGAGTCAATACACGAAGCAACTATGGATAAAGAGGACTTAAAGGAGATCTAGGACACTGGTTGGATCTTACGCGGCTTTTAAAAACATGCCAAAGCCCCAGAAGATCCCAAAGCTCCAATGAACTGACATAAACCATGCCTCCATAACTTAGGTGCAATATTCCTCATATCATCAATAGAAACCTTCATCTCCTGAAGAAAGAGAACATCAGGAACTTGACATCTAACTAATTAACGAACAACCTTTTGCCTAGGGTCGCTGTTCAGGCCCGTTACATTCTATGAAATAATGATCATTTTAGAGGAGTTAAAAATTGGGAATCTAATGTCTTAACAGAACTTGACTCTACCAAGGTCTCCCCAATCATCTTAATTTTCTCTATGTCCTTCTTTCGCCCCAATTTAACACTTTTCTCTGACATCCCATTCTTCCCCTCCTTTTCAAGAATGCCCAAGTGAGGAGAAGATTTACCTTGCTTATCCACTTTTATAATCGTAGTCTCAGCTGAAAGGTCTACATCCTCTACGTTCTGTCCCAGATCACCATTTGTCTCCACCAACATCTGTTCTCTTGTCTACCCCTCCATGACCATGGGTAAGGTCGACTCCTCCTGAAGAACTGAGTGAAGATGGCTGAGTTGATCTCCAGACCAGATCCTCCCACAAACTACTCAACACTCATTAATCTTGGGTTCACTTCTTGTTGGCCCAATTCATCCAAGACTTCAAACCTATTAAAGGAATCTTCATCCTGTCTCTCAATAAGGGTCCTCTTTTGGCCTCTATTTTGGTTTTGAGCTTTCACCTAAACAAAACATTCATCATCCTTGCCCTCCCCAACCCCAGACTTCTTCCCTTTATCAGCACTAGGAGTGCCACCAGGGGGCGGCTGAGGTTGTTGTTCCACTGGCTTAGCCTTCGGGCATCTAGTGCAATAAGTGGCCATATTCATGGTATAGGTAATACCTGAAGGAAAGGGTATTATAGTCCAGTTGTTACACCCAGAAATATGAGCCTGCACTCATCTCCTCCACATCTAGTAGTGGTTTACTCAAATTAATTTCTATGTAAATTCGAGCAAAAGCCATAACTTTCTTACTTAAGGTTTGTTTTGAAGACCCTATCGGCCTTCTGAGCGTTGAAGCTAGCATCTAAAGAACATCCTCTCAACAACATTCTATAGGAGATTTAGGTAGCCAAACCCACATCGGAACCCGATTTGGTAGTTCCCCAAAAGGATTAAATCTTGCATGCCAGGGTTTGACGAAAAGTCCAACCTGATTGTAAAAATAAGGCCCACCCTCAAAAACCCTATTTCGGTCAGCCAAGCATAGAAATGTCACCATGAAGTAATTGTTTTCTAGTAATGTGACCTCTATGTTGCCCTCTTGTTCCCACACTCTCCTGGCCCAACTCTCCAAAAATTGAAGAGAGACTCTTAATCCAAAAAACTTGCAATACAATGAATGCTTAGAGTAATATTCCACATCTTCAGAAATCATATCAAAAGGGATTACCAATTTGGGTCTCTCTTTGCACTCCTCTAGGCAACCATTAATCTTCATGATCCAGGATCCCCCAGGCGAGCACAAATCCATTGTACTTGTAGTCTGGGGAAAAAACTTATTTCCAAGTGTTTTTGCTTCCTGCCCCGTCCTATTCAAACCCACTACTTCACTAAAACTCCTACCAGGCGCAGTTTGGGAAGGCTCCCTTTGAGCCATAACCACACCCTCCTTGGTCTATCCTTAGCATTGAAATCCTCAGCTCCCCTCCACGCAATCGACCCCCCACTCTTCTCCTGCACAATCCCAACCATGACCTGAACAAGGTAAGGCACAGCTACCCTAACTCAGCATCGAGTTACAATGCCCATTATCATTATCATTATCATTATCATTATTATTATCATTATCATCTTCTTAGTGTATTGATATCAACTTGATAATTATTGATATTTCAAAAAAATTCACATATTTGACTTAAAATTTTGATTCTTATTTGCTCAAAAAAGAGATTTAATCAAACCTTTTTTCGAAATACTAGACATATCCTATGAAACCTTTTGAAAGCATGGATATATGCCATCATGTTTCACTTTTTGGAAGTTTAAATTTGTAAAAAAATCTTTTGAATGTAAAATCTAATATAATTGGCAGATATAATCAAATTGAATAAGGATATTTTTTTGCAAGTTATCATAATATGATATAAAATAGGTCAAGATGAAAATTGAAATATATTTAATTTTACTTTTTTATAACAAAATATTTTTTTCTAATATAATTATTTAATTTATTTAAACTTTTATAATATTAAACACATAATTTTTTTCATCCAAACATATTATTATTAGAAATATTATATATATCAAAAACATAAAAAGGAAAGAAAAAACAAATAAAACAAATAAATAAACTAAAAATTTAGTTTTTTATATGACAAATATTATTTTTTCATGGAAAAAAACTTACGCAAAAGAATTTTTTGGCAGACAAGTTTGTGGCAGGCTTGTCGTAGGTAATGATATTTTAAAAAATATTTTCCTTGCAAATTATTGATTATAAGGCAGAAACACTTTTTTTGTTAAATGGAAATGTTTGCAAATATATCCATTTTATAATAGGACAATAATATAAAAAATGAAAAAATAATTAGATTTTAATTTTATTTTATTTGATTATATATATATATATATATATATATATATATATATATATATATATAACTTGTTTCACCAAGTTTTCAAATAAATTCGATAACACATTTTAATAAGGAACAAATTATATCATATTGAATAAATTTTTAGACTTTTAAAATAAAATATATAATCATTTTAATATTCATGTCAAATTATATTGGTTGCCTTATGAAATGTTAACACCTTTGCAAGCAAATGAGATCTTTTTAATGTGATGAATGTTACAAAGTTAGTTGAATTTTTTTTTTAAATGTTATTATATTTTATTAAAATATTAATAAATATTTGAGTTTGATTAAAATTAATTTTGTGTAAAAATATATATAGATTTTAAAATATGTTGGTAAATATGTTTAACAAATTTTCTAAAAAATAACTCATCAATCACATTATATGTATATGTATATTTTAACTATAATATTTTTTTCTCAAGAAAGTTTTTTTTTTTCCTTTAACTTTATCATCATTTAAAATGAATCATAGTTTCCTTTTATTTTAATAAGAGAGATTGTCTAAGAAGATGTGTGCATCTATTTTTTTGTTGGAGAATACTTTATCATTTGATATCTCTTAAACATATATAAAAAATGAATGATAATTATATTTATTTGTTTTATATTTTTATCGCACTAAAACATGCTGAGCATCTTTAAAAATTCAATGGTTCATATTTCCATTTCTTTTCTCTTTTAAGTAATTATCAACACTTTTATCTCAATTTATCATCATTTATATTGCACTTTAAGGAACCCGAAAACTATCAAGAACAAGAGCATTATCAATAGGTCAAGATCTTGAAACAATACTCAAAATTGATTCGTATTGATTGCTTGAAATAATTAAAAACTCAAATTCTGCTTAAATAAGCTTCAACTCAGAATTTAGAGTTGACATGAAAAAATTCAAAAAATGTAAAACGTAAAAAAAAAAGTCTATTTTTAGCAGCCACTATTTATAGTAAGTTTTGAATGCAAGTCTATGGGACGACATTAGATTTTTAAAATATATAATTTCTAAAAATAGAAAATTCCCCTAAAAAATCATTAAATGTTTCTTTCAGAGTCTCATATGATCACGTTTAGCCTCTGAAAAATATCGAAATCAAATATAAGTGGATGGAACGACTTAAAGCAAAATCAAAATTTTTGATACAATCGTTTTGGAGTGTGGAAGAGATCAAACATAATTACAAGTCAAGATTTATGACCTCTGAAAGGTTGACCTATTTTTCTACATCACACCTCCTTAATACAATTGTTAGTTTATATATATATATATATATATATATATATATATATATATATATATATAATTAGCACAATTATATATATATATATATATATATATATATATAAAATTAGCACAATTTAACTCAAAAAAAACTAAAGATTTGAGAATAAGAAAGTTCAAATCGATAATTACCAGTTCAATATTTTCATATAAAAAATGTATCTATTTTTATAAGTTTATTTTGATAAAAAAATTAAAAGTTGTTATCATTAGTATATAAAATTATTTTATTTAAAAATAATAAATTAAAAAAATTATGTTGCATAATTTTTATTTTTAATTAATAATTTAGAGTTTCAATTATATACTATTTAATTATAAATTTAAATACATTATTACAATATAATATTATTAATCTATACTGATAAAAAATTGTATGGAAAAGGTTAACAAGGCGAAACATACATTTCCAATAAATAATATACACCCTATTATAACTCTGTGTACATATATTCAAATATATTTTCAACGACAGGTTCTGACAATCGAACATAAACTTTAATAGCCAACTTATCTTCTATTTTCTAAAATCTTAATGCTTACTAAATTCTGTGAAGCCATTATTTCAATCAATTTATTTATTTTTTAAAGCTAAAATACAATCTAATGCAATAATTAATTTCATATTGATATCCGGTAGTGTGGTTCAAACCAAATAGAAATTAGAAAATTGAGATCCGTACATTGACAAAACAAAACAGGTAAACGATATTCCATAACAGAACGATATTCCAGCTAATCAAGGTGGATGTATATGTAAATTGATGGAAAATATTAAGTGACTCGTTTATTACAGGTGAACTATCATATACTTGTTAGGATTGTGGAGCTAAAAGCTTCACTGATGCAAACAGGAGAGGAGGTTGCTGAAGGTTGCTGAGTTGCAGAAGAAGTTGGGGTCGGTCTGATCAGCCGACGTCGGCGGGAGAGCATAGAGAAGCAACCGACGTCGGTCACCTCCAGGCAGACAGGGCCGGCGTCGGTCGCCTGTGTGGTTCGACTGCGAGCTAATTACGGGCAGTTAGCTTACGAACCAAGTGTTTGCATGATGAGTGCTAATTTTAGACTCATAGCTGCGGATCTAATTATGGTAATTAGATGTCTAATCATTGTTTGGATGAGATCTATATAATAGACTCATGGTTGTATTGGAAAATTGTGCTAGGGAGTAAGAGAGCATAATTATAAGCTCCTTCTGTGTGTGAGGTAGAGCAATGGTGCGTTCCTCCTAGTGCCTCAGTACCAGGTGTGTTGGTGCTGGATTGGAGAGCCAGCTGGGTTCTTCAAGAGTGTAGGATCTTGGTCACAGTTGTATGGCCTATATAGGAGATCTACATGGTAAGTAAGATCGTTGATCTGCAGGTGTATGTGTGTGCAAGGTCGAGGTTCACAGGTGAATAGAACCATTGTTTGATTTGCAGGTGTGCAAGGTCATATAGACAGCAACACAACAGGGAGCAGTATCAGGCAGGATCTACTTGGAGTACATGTGTGTACTCGGATAGAGCAAGAGGAAGGCAAGGGAGTTCCTTCCATAAGTATGGTCTGTTGAATTGCAGGTTGTTGCAGATTCATGGGAGATCTACTTGAAGTACCTTGAGTACTTGTGCAGTGCGTGGAGCACTTGTGGTGTGCGTGGAGCACGGGAGGTGAACACCAACTCTGTATTTTGATTTGGGTGTTGGGACCTGTGAGAGGGAGAGCTTTGGGGAGAAGAATTACTGTTCACTTGAGGTGTGGGAAACCTCTATAAGGTGGTGGAGAAGAAGTGGCATCTTCTTTATTGTATTCTTTTCTGTATAAAGTGTTAATACAATTTGTGTATTGTCTCTCATATCTTGTGTTATTCTGAATTCTAGTTACTTGGTGAATCTGGTTAATTTCTGCATATTAAGTTGCTTGGTTTGGTAATCAAATTGTGTGCTTCCGGTTTATTCTCCCAACAATACTTTTCTATCCAACCAGGCCGAACATTTACTCTCGCTACTTTCAAGAACCTCAAACAACAACTAATACAAATATGAAATGTAACATAGACTTAACTGTATGTTCATCTTTCCCGGCCTACATGTCCGTTGCAAGTATCAAACCTGTTGTACTCATAAAAGTCATTATTTAAATATTTTAACGACATTGTCGACGAATGTCGAATGGATATTTATTAATCTTTTAATTTGCATGAAACAGGTTTGATGTAAAAATAATCTACTGGAAAGTATAGATTGAGCCATTTATAACTCATGAACTATTGCATATGCTTTAGTAGAATAGATTTTCAAATCTAACTACGCCGAAGGATAATTTAAAACACAAGTCCACGTTGCAAATTAATTAAATATTAACACAATTTCAGACATAAGATCAAATTTTAACATATTAAACATTCCACGCCCATATATCGTGTAAAAAAACAAATGGTAGAGTTGAAATAAACAAGAAACAGTAGCATCTTAATAGATATTTAGTAACTTTTCATCTCAATGTTTGAGCGGCCTGAGCTTACACACACTGAAATACAGATAAAGAGATAAAAAAAAAATTATCTGAAACATTATTTGACTCCAAGTCGTTCACAATGTTTTCATATTTTGCAGCATTTGATGGAATTCTGTGTAAAGCTAATTCCAGAACATTTATTCAATGTACAGTAGTGGTACTGGTATGACATAATCTGAAGACATGCATGCGTCGGTCCATAATCAACGGCAGAGTTTTTAATTTATTTTTAGTTTTAATTTTTTAAATAAGTGCACTCTTATTTTTAGACTGCTGTTGCAACGAATGATAGACAAATTTATTTATTTTTAATCTTTTTATTTTTAGACTATTGTGTAAACAACATGTTAAACTATTTTTATTCAAGTGCTCCTTATTATTAATAAATGGTTAAGGGGAGCGCTTTTACAATTGAATAAAAAAAGTCTTTCTTGGAATCTTGTTTTTCTTCTGAGTTTATTATAATTTTTTGAGTTTTCATGAGCAGCTGTATATTTATTTTTACTCTGTATTATTTTTTACAGCTTTCAGTATAGTGTTAGAGCGTATATTTATTTCATTTTTATTGGTATGAAATCCAGGGTGCAGAAATATTCTTTTTTTGCAGGGAGCAGCAGTGTATAAATTATCTCCAGAATGACAAGTAGCAACAAATTTTCATTCCAGCGTCCGCTGTTTATCAGAGACATCTATGAATATTGGAGTATAAAGATGAAGACCCAACTATTATCCCAAGATTTATGGGAATTAGTAGAAGTAGGATACACAGAGCATGTAGATTAGCATGCTTTGAAAGAAAATCAATGAACTCAGTTTAAAGAAGACAAAAAGAACAATCGAGCACTATTTGTTATCCAATCCGCATTGGATATTTCAATTTTTCCACATATAACTTGTATGACAAAGTCAAAGGATGCATGGGAGGCCATACAAACTGCATACCAAGATTCTGACAAAGTTAGATTGGTAATACTTCAAACCTTACGAAGGGATTTTTAAAATTTCAAGATAAAAGAAGCAAAGTCTATTCAAGATTGTATTAGTAGGACTCAAGATATTTTGAATCAGCTTAGAACACAAGGGAAAGCAATTACATATGAAAAAATTGTACAGAAGATATTGAGATCTCTTCTTCCTTAATTCGATCCAGTGGTGATAGACATTAAATAAAAAAGTAAATCTCACCACCTTAAAATTACTAGAGTTGGTTGGTTCTTTACAATCTCATGAGGAGTGTATGCAACATTCTATAAAGAGTTTAGTGCAAGCTTTCCAGTCTACAGTGAATGTTGAAGACAAATCAACAACTTATTTTCTTAAGACAAATAAATCTCAATGGGAGCCTTATAATAATAGAGGACATGGTAGAGAAAGAGGAAGAAGCTATAATAGAGGAAGAGGAAGAGGCAAATTTTTTGTTGATAAAAGAAGCATACAACACAATTATTGTGATCGCTATGGACATGACGAATTTGAGTGTAGAAAGAAGAAATTTGACTTAAACAAGTCAAGAGCCAATTGTATTGAAAAGTTTTCTAAACATCCCAAGCACACCACCTTATTCACATGGAATTTGGTGAAATAAAATAAATAAGATTTGTGGTTCTTAGATAGTCGTTTCTCTAATCATATGATAGGTAAATCTAATCTCATCATCAAATTAGATAAATCTATAAAAATCAAGTTAAATTTGGTGATGATGAGGAGGTTGATGTGATGGGAAAAGGTACCCTTGTAAAAGCTAAGCAAGAAGAAACTACTTATATTCATGATACATTGCATGTATCCAAATTGTAGCATAATCTTGTAAGTATTGGGCAACTTGTATCAAAAAATTATAAAATTGTGTTTGAAGATAACTACTAAAAAATATTTGTTAAATTAGCTAATTATCATCTTGTAGCAAAGGTTCATATAACAGAGAATAGGTTATATCCTCTCAAATTGCATTTCACTACTATGCATGCTTTCAAAGCAACTACAGATGATTCACGGTTATCGCATCAACATTATTATCGTTTGAGTTTTCAAGGATTAAATTTACTTCACAAGAAGCATATGGTGAGAGAACTTCCAGTAATTCAAGTAAAAGAAGAAGTTTGTTTAAGGTGTGCACTTGGCAAGCAACATCGAGATAATTTTTCGAGGAATAATTCCTAGAATGCAAAATCTCCTCTAGAGCTTGTGTATGTTAACATTTGTGGTGTTATACAAGAAGAATATTTGGGTAAGCATCATAATTTTTTGACATTCATTGATGATTTTATTCACTACACATGGATTTACTTTTTAAAGCTAAAATTTGAAGCTTTTGAAAGTATAAAAAAGTTTAAAGCTATGGTTGAAAAATAAAGTGGGTACTATGTCAATATACTCAGAACAGATAGAGGGAGAGAATTCACTTCCAAAGAGTTTTCTAATTTTTGTAACAAAAATGACATCATGAGAGAGCATATTACAACCTATACTCCTTAACAAAATGGTATTTCAGAAAGAAAGAACCATACCATTATGAAACTGGCACGAAGTGTGTTACAATCAAAAAATCTTCTAAATTATTATTGGGGAGAAATAGTGGAAAAAACGTTATACCTCTTGAATTGAAGCACCAAAAAATCAATTAACAATATCACTCCAAAAGAAGATTGGAGTGTTCACTATTAGTGTAGGTTTTTATTTTTCCCTATTTATTAACTAGGAAAATTGTATTTCTTGTACATACATGGAGTTTTCCTACATTTGTGGGATAGGCTAGCTTATGTGGAGGTGTGTGTCATAGATGTGTCATAGGTGTCATAAGAATGTCATAAGTAACTCCCTCGATGGGAGTTACTTCTCTATTCTTAGCACCTTGTCACCACCTTTCATGGAGGAGTTACTGACTATTTTTGGTGTGCCTTGTCCACCTTTTGTGGAGGAGTTACTTTCTTACTCTCCTATTTGTAGTCCTCGTTTTGGCCATTCCATGCTAATTCAGATTTAGTTTCTCCATTTTGTCTTGTGCAGTTTATCTTCTTGTTATTATCAAATTGCTTTAGCATCTATGTGGTGTCCACTTGTTCATCTTGTGTGATCACGTCTTTATTGCGCTCGTGTTATCCGGATTCTAGAAATAAATCTGATATGGTATCAGAGCTTTCTCGGTAATCTTGTGTGTGATTATGCTTTTAGCTTATTTTGGAATCAAGAGGAGTGGAGTTCTCTTTATTTTTTATTCTATATTTAATCTAAAATAAAAAAAAATTGTCAATATCATTACTGGTATCGTCCTTGGCCTTTGGGTGTTTTTTGGTTGTCTTCACATCAGGAGCAGCATGTAACAAGCAAAAGAAAGGAGTAGCACTCTTCAACTCTTTGCCTAGTTTCTGCTCTTCAGGTCTGCACTTTTTTTATACAACTGTAGCAACTCAACAGTCCTTCTTGTTTGCCAGGTGCGAAGTTGGTCATACAACGCCTAACACAAGGTCTGCTATTTTTTGTCTTCTTTTACAAATATATTTTCTTTGCTGCGCCATTCTCTTTTTTAGCAGTCTGTTCAAGCAACCAAGCTAGTCGTACAGCCCATGACAGGAGGTTGGTTTTGTTTTTTGCAATTTTTTCAGAATTGTGCCTTGTTTGGACGCCATCTACTATTTGGATTGTTGTTCAGAAACTAGCTTCTATGCCTTATATTTTGGTGTAGTCTTCTGCCACACATTAGTCTCCAGCAAGGTGCTTCAATCAGATCGTACGCCTAGCAGCAGGTCTGCTTCTATTTTTTGTCTTTTTTGAGATAAAATCTGGTCTGCACTTTGTTTTGGTGTCCCTTCCTACTTGACGTCCCATGTGGAACCCTATGACACTTGCCATTCTGTCCAAACTATCCGTGTTTTATTTTTTTAGTGAAAAATTGGCTTGATAAATAAAAAATTAGTCAATTTGATTGAATAATAAACTTTTTAGATAGTTTGGTATTTTAGAGGTTTAATTTAAAACTTGTATCTTCGACCTACGAAGACGAAGGGTGAGGCCTGGATTGGTAGGAGGCCAATTCCACCTCACAAAGACTTCATTTGGATTCTTCATTTTGTGCCAAATCCAACAAGTGGTTGGAAGGCCACTTTCTCTCCCCATAACAAGCATTTTTAAAATGTTTTAGTGTTTTTTTTTTGTAAAAACACTAGTTTACAGAAAAATTGTATCTTTAAAATCGTGCAAACTGTAGCTCAATTTTGGGTGCCATTTGTTGCAAAAGTGCTTGTAACTCAATTCTCCATAGCATAGACTTGTAATTTTTCAAAAACGCACTAGTTTATAAAGTTCCAAAAATTTGGGTCTCTCAAGACACATTTTCGGCTGAGTCTGACATCCGTTTGCTTTAGTCTTGCACTGATTACTCTAAGACGCATTTTCGGCTGAGTCCGACGTCTTTTAAGCATGCACTTGCATATTTGAGGGGGGGCTCAATATTTCAGGGGGGTGTGATTGTTTTTTCACAACTTTCAAATTTTCACTTTCATTCTCCTTTCAACATAAAATCACAACTTGCAATCAACAAAACTTCACCTAATTTAAGCTACAAAATAGATTCTTTTCAACTTAAACCGCTAACACCCTTCAACTATCATGAATGGAAAGTTAAAATAACAATCATTCTTAGAAGCAAAGGGTTGTATAGGATCACCATGGGTACAAAAGTAGAACCCAACACAGAAGCTAAAAAGGTTAAGTGTTACAACCATAGTGATGATGCCTTTGGGTTACTAAGCTTGTCTATGTCTCCAAAACTTCTCTTCCACTTAGAATCCTTCCAAACTCCTAATGACATATGGGACACCTTAGAGAAGTTGTTTGGGAAGCTTGATGAGATGAGAGGTCATGAGCTTGAAAACGAACTCATAAGTCTAAGTACTAGCAACTTTGACACCCTACATGACTTCTTCACTAAGTTTAAGGCCCTTAGATTGCAATTGAAAGAATGCGGGATAGAGAAGTAAGATGATCAAATTATACTTTCTATTCTTGCAAAGTTAGGTCTAAGCTATTCGGTCTTTGTCTCCACTTTCCATGCCACTAAAAGTGCCCTTGGCACTGCATGGAAAATGCCTTCTTTAGATTCATTCATTGTTGACTTGACTAGGGAGCAAGATAAGCTAATTTAGATGGGCACAATGAAGTCTACTCAACCCCAAGCCTTGATAGCTAGAAATGGCAAGGATAAGACTTCAACAAAGGAAAAGAAGAAAAAGAACAAGGACCGAGAGAAGAAGAAATAAAATACCAATCCTGCCAAAAAAAAACACTGAGACTTCATCCTCCAATGCTAAACCTAAAAAGAAGGTTAAGTGTGCCTATTGTAAGAAGACAGGGCATGATGAACACAAATGCATGAAGAAACAAATAGATCACCTAACTCATCTTCTAGAGAAGAACAACATAGGTGTTCCTAAGTCCATCAAGCAAAATTCATCAACCCAAGATTCTACTAAGGCAAAACGCAAAGGTAAGGAGAAAGAAAAGGGCAAGGCCCTTGTAGCTACAATAGCTTCCACATCTTCATGGGTCATTAACTCGGGTGCTTCTCACCACATGGGCTCTTCACTAGTTGAGTTTTCATATTTAGAGCCTTGTAGCATGACTTCAATTAGTTTGGGTGATGACACATCAATTTTCATTGCAGGGAGAGGGTCAGTTGAAATGGAAGAAGGAATATTCAACAATGTTCTAATTGTTCCTTCTCTTTCAACCAATCTCCTATCAGTGTACAAAATCACTCACATTGGTCAGGGCATGAGAGTTGAGTTTTAACCAGATTTAGTGTCTATCAGGGAGTTGCATAGTGATACTACAGTGGCAATGGGAAGGGCAGATCACCAAGCCAAGTTATACACCTTTTCACATTTTGCATCAGATTCTTTTCCTACAACATTGCTGACTCATTCAGATGGAGTTAGCATATTGTGGCATGAGCGATTTGGCCACCTTAACTACCGCTATCTTGAGCAACGTTGCAAAAATTACATGGTCATTGGCTTGCCTTGTGTTCAATTTTCAAAAGGACTTTGCGAGGGGTGATCCCTTGGGAAGCATCTCGAAGCAAAATTTGAGAAAGGCAAAGCTTGGAGGGCTTCACAACCTTTCGAGTTAGTCCACAATGATGTATCGGGACCCTTTCCCAAACCATCTTTCACAAGGGCCATGTACATCCTCACTTTCATTGATGATTTCTCTAGGTACACTTGGATATATTTTCTCAAACAAAAATCTGAAGTTTTTGAACATTTTATAGACTTCAAGGCTCTTGTTGAGAAACAGAGTGAGAAATCCATCAAGGTTCTTCAAACCAATAATGGAGGGGAGTATGTCAGCATCAAGTTTGAGAAATTTTGCACCACAGAGGGGATTGATTTGCAATGCACAGTCACCTACATTCCTTCGTAGAATGGGGTTGCAGAACAGAAGAATAAGTTCTTGAAAGAGATGGCTAGTTGTATGATTCACTCCAAATCCTTAGCACCACAGTACTGGGTCGAAGCCATGAATTGTGCTTGCTACATTCAGAATAGGGTTCCTCACAAAGCTTTGAAAGGGATAACATCCTTTGAAGCTTGGCATAAAAGAAAACCTGATGTTCAGCACCTTAGAGTTTTTAGATCCCCAGCCATGGCCCACATTACAAAGAAGAAATGCAAAGCTATGGAACGTCAGTCCAAGCCTTGCATCTTTGTAGGATATCTAGATGGTATTAAGGGATATCACCTTCTAGATCTAGTCACTCATGAGTTTTTCATTGAGAGAAGTGTCCATTTTCAGGAGAGTCCTAGAGACTCAACACTTGACACTTCTTCTCCCTCATCGGATATACTTCTTCATGATGATTCCTAATCAGATTTAGATTAGCCACAATAGGTTCCTGAGCCAGAGTCATCTTCTTCTTCTTCGAGTTCAGACAGTGAGGATAGTGATGTAGTGTCATCCACCTCTAGTCCATCAGAGGATGAGGAGTTAGCACCTAACTCACCCACTTCTGGGCCAATTTGGGCCAGATAGACACTTGAGAGTGCTGGTACATGGGTAGGAGACCCCGCAGATGACAACGTACTAGGGGGGGTTTTTAGAGAGATCCACATGCCTTCTTTGCTTTAGTTTTAGATCCACAGACTTTTTGAGAGCCATCGGGGGTACCTGAGTGGGATAGTGCTATGGAAGAAGAATATTCTTCCTTAATTAAAAATCACAGATGGGATTTGACTTCGCTTCCTAAGGGAAGAAATATGGTTCGATGTAGGTGGATATATCAGACCAAATTTTCAGCAGATGGGTTGGTCGATAAGTACAAGGCATGATTGGTCGCCAAAGGTTTCTCACAGGTGGCAAGCATTGACTACTCAGAGACCTTTGCACCCGTTGCAAAGATGACTTCTATCTAACTCACCTTGGCTATTGCTACAGTACATGGTTGGAATGTGCATCAGATGGACGTGAAGAGTGCCTTTCTTCACAAAGACCTTGAGGAGGAGATCTACATGGACCAACTGCCAAGATTTGTTTAGGATTCTTCCTTAGTATGTAGACTTAGGAAATCTATCTATGGCCTCAAAAAAGCCCCTCGGGCTTGGTATGCCAAGATGGATTCCTTCCTTCTCATAGTGGGATTCATTAGGTGCCATTCTGATCCTAATGTCTACTTCTTGCGGCAGGATGATTCGCTTCTGATTTTGGTTCTATATGTTGATGACCTTTTGATCATCAGGAGTTCTTCATCAGCTATTGCAGTGGTGAAGGCATCTCTTCAGGATAGATTTGACATGACAGACTTGGCTTTGTTGCACTACTTCCTTGGCATCAAGATCTCACAGTGAGATTCAGGGATTTCTCTTGCATAGCCTAAGTATGCTCTTGACTTATTGGCTCAATTTCACATGGCAAATTACAAGCCATCTCTGACTCCCTTTCTATCAGGAGTCAACCTTGAGACTGATTATTCTTCACCATTGTTTGATGCCACTTGGTATCAACAACTTGTTGGTAGTCTCATCTACTTGAATCACACCAAGCCTGACATTTCATATACAATGGGACTTATTTCTGGATTCATGCAGGAACCCCATGAGATGCATTTGAAGGTAGCTAAGAGGATCTTGTATTACATATAGGGTTCACATAGATATGGGATTCAATATAGATTTGGCACAGAGGTTGACTTAGTTGGATATATAAATTCAGACTGGGTTCATGATTCATAGACTCGTAAGTCTACTTCTGGTTATAGTTTCTCTCTAGGTGCAGGTCCTATCAGTTGGTCTAGCAAGAAGCAGAATGTTATTGCTATATCATCCATAGAGGTAGAGTACAGGGGAGCTGTTAATGAAGCTATTGAGGCTATTTGGCTTCAGGGGATTCTTTCTATGTTTGGTATTCCTATCAGGCAGCCCACCATCATTTATTGTGACAATCAGAGTACCATACAGATTTGTAGGAATCTGGTTCAGCACCAACGGACCAAGCACATAGAGATTCACATACATTTCACTCGGGAGCTTATTCATAGTTAGGTCTTTAACTTGATATTTTTCCAGTATTTAGAGCAGGTTGTAGACATCTTCACCAAACCTTTCACTAAGATCAAGTTCAATCATCTACGAGCTCTTCTTGGGGTGCGGTCTACAGCAGCATCATCTTCAGGGGGGCCTTCTAGCCTCTTCTTTTATTTTATGTCTCTCTTTTTTGGGGGAGTTTTTTCCTATGGATTTTCTCCTTTTCTCTATCTTATGGGAGATTGCATTTGTACATGAGTACCTCATCAGGCCTAGTTGCCGGGACCCATTTTATATTTCCACACTTCCCACCTAAGTTGTGCTTATGGGGGGGTATTAGTGTAGGTTTTTATTTTTTCCTATTTATTAATTAGGGAAATTGTATTTCTTGTGCATACATGGAGTTTTACTACATTTGTGGGACAGGATAGCTTATGTGGAGGTGTGTGTCATAGGTGTCATAAGAATGTCATAAGTAACTCCCTTGATGGGAGTTCTCTATTCTTAGCACCTTGTCACCACCTTTCATGGAGGAGTTACTGACTATTTTTGGTTGTCCTTGTCCACCTTTTGTGGAGGAGTTACTTTCATACTCTCCTATTTGTAGTCCTCATTTTGACCATTCCATGCTAATTCAGATTTGGTTTCTCCATTTTGTCTTGTGCAATTTATCTTCTTGTTATTGTCAAATTGCTTTAGCATCTATGTGGTGTGCACTTGTTCATCTTGTGTGATCACGTCTTCATTGCACTCACGTTATCCAGATTCTAGCAACAACTGTAATATTCACAAGCCTTCCTTGACTCATCTTCTTGTATTTGGTTGTTCTGAATATGTTCATATTCTAGTTCAAAAATGACAAAAGTTGGATGCAAAATCCCAACATTGTATTTTTGTGAGATATTTCGATGCAACTAAAGGATATAGATTCTATAATCCTAACACAAAGAAATGAATTATTATTCAGGATGTGATTTTTGAAGGGGGAGAGTGGCAATGCAAAAATGGTGCACAAAAAAAAAATACCACCAATATTGTTAAGCATAGAAGTTGGAAGTGTTCATCCTCTCCCTATAAGCTCTAGTGGAAGTTGAAGCCCCAATAGTAGCTCAATTTTGAGCTCTCCAAGCTCAGGTTCACTAGGTTTATCTACTATCACACCTTGAAGTGAAAGTTCAATTCTAGCATCAAGTCTAAACTCTTCAAGAAATGTGTGAAGTTTAACTAAAATTTATTAGAGGAGTAATGTGAATCTAATTTCTAATTTTTCTTTGCTTAGTAAAATTCATGTTTAACCCCATGTATATGAAGAATCAATAAAAAAAATGGTATGGATTGATGTTATGAATGACGAGATGCAAGCAATTGATAAAAATAATACATGTGAATTAGTGCAACTTCCAAAAGATAAATAGGTGATTGGTGTCAAATAGATTATAAGGTTAAATATCATGATGATGGTTGTATGAAAAAACAAAAGGAAAAATTAATTGCCAAGGGATTTTTACAAATGCCTGGAGTAGATTATTTAGAGACTTTTGCTCCAGTTGGAAGACTTGATACAATCAATGTTTTATTAGCTATTGCTGCACAACACAAGTGGCCATTATATCAGATAGATTTAAAATAAGCTTTTATAAATGATTATATTAATGAAGAAGTCTATATGGAATAGCCTATTTGTTATGAAATTATAGGAAATGCACATTTGGTCTACAAGTTAGAAAAAAACACTTTATGGGTTGAAGCAAACTCCTCCAGCTTGGTATGCAAGGATTGATAGTTATTTCATAAAGAAGTGTTTTAGTAGAAGCCATTCAGAGCCAACCCTCTATATCCAACAACTTGGTAATGATATTCTCATTGTTTGTCTTTATGTTGATTATCTCACTTATACAGGTAATAGCCCATCTCTCATGGATAAATTTCAAGCAGAAATGAAACAAGAATTTGAGATGTCAGGTCTAGGACTCATGCGTTATTTTATTGGAATGGAGGTGCAGCAACAACCTAAGGGTATATCCATTTCTCAAACCATGTATATGGCTGATTTATTGAAATGGTTTAGAATGATGTCATGCATAATAGTTGCAACCCTTATAGCCCTTGGTGAAAAATTAACCAAAGAGAATGAAAGTTTGAAAGTGAAAGCTACTTTATACATACGTTTGGTAGCAAGTCTCATGTACATCACTACAATGAGACTTTATATTATTTATGTTATGAGCCTCATCTCTCGGTTCATGCAGGATCCACATGAGTCTCATTGGCGTGCTGCAAAATGAATCTTAAGGTATGTGAGTGGTACACAAAATTTTGGCATTCATTACTCTTCCACTAAGAAATTTTAGCTAGTTAGATACATAGATTATGATTAGACTGGTTCAATTGATGATAGAAAATCTACATCTGGTTATGTTTTCTCACTTGGTTCTAGATTTGTCTCATGGAGGAGTAAAAATCTAGAAATCATGGCTCTCTCTTCCACATAATAAGATTATATTGCAGTAGCAACAACTGGTTATCAAGCCATATGGATTCAAAGAATTTTGGAAGATTATGACTGGTTCAAGAACATCTAATAACTATCTACTATGATAACAACAATAACATTGTAATGACCAAAAATACTAAGTTTCAGGTTAGATCGAATCACATTGAGATCAAGCATCACTTCATATGATATTTAATTCAAGATGGGATAGTGGAATTATATTTTTTCCCTACATCTGAGCAAGTTGCTGATATATTTACCAAAGCTCTACCTACAACTAGTTTTATTACTTTGAGGAATCAATTTTGACATAGCCCCGTTGCTTATGTAGGGAGAGATTGAAGACATGCATGTGTTGGTGCATAATCAATGATAGAGTTTCAAATTTAGTTTTAGTTTTATCTTTTTAATACGTATAGACTTATTTTTAAACTGCTTCTACAATGCATGATAGATAAATTAATTTATTTTTAAACTATTGTGTAAACAACATGTTAAACTATTTTTATTCAAGTGCTCATTATTATTAATAATTGGTTAAGGAGAGTGCTTCTTAAAACTAAATAAAGAAATTTTTTCTTAGATTTTTATTTTTCTTCAGAGTTTATTATATTTTTTTAAGTTTTCTTGAGTAGTTGTATATTTATTTTTTGTCTGTATTATTTTTTATAGCTCTCACTATACTGTTAGAGTGTATACTTATTTTATTTCATAATCCACATAAATATTGCTATCCAAATTCCCATCCTTGGTTACTTAAGCATTAAGTCCTAATAACAAGATCAAGAAAATTCTATTCTTTGAGGCGTATATAAATAACCAATAATCTTATTATCCATTTTAGGACCTTGTTTGGCTCATGGATTGGTAGCAAGAGCAGGGCTAAACAAAATAGAAACTTCTCATGTCAGTGATTTGTGATGCTCAGTAACATTTACTCCAAAATGTAGAAGAAACAAATTCCAAAAACATACCCATCTAAATCCAAGTATTTAGATTTGGGAACATAATTGAATGTATTTCCAAAGATGACTATCACTTGGGTACATATGGAGTTCATCTACATCTTTGACATTGTCAATGTCAAAGATTACCATTCACACATAAACAATGAAATATCTCCCTACTTTTAGCAATAGGGAATATGTTGGGGTTCAAAAATTATAATGGAAACCAATGACTTTATTTTGGATCATATGCTTGGAGGCAAACTACATCATTTTGATCTTTACGATATGCATCAAATATGCCTACCACCTCCACTACTAAAGTCCACCTAACTAGTAACTAGATATCTTGCATTCTATATATTCCAAAGTGAAAGATGACATATTATATGCAATTCCAATTACAGAATTTATTATGAAAAAATTCTCATAAAATACAAGAGCATGTAATGGGTCAAGCAAAAGACATGAAGATAACTTCGGTGATGGATTTTGAATTGCATTCCATTCCAAGGTAGAAGGGTCGTATACTTCTACCCATGGAACATCATCATGAGTAGAATTGTGTCAGCTTCCAAACACACAAATTTTTCCATTTTCTTGAGTTGTCACAACATTTTTCCTTGTTGTATGGACATAATGCAATTGATGCCATTTGAGATAAAGTTTTTTTTTCAAAACTATGGTGGTAGAGTTTAACAAACCTTTCAAGAGATCAGGGAAGTGGAAAGACTTTTTGGTGTGCACATTATAAGCCTACCAATTTTGATAGGTTTTGTTCTTGATAAACTTAACATAAACCTAGGAAGAGGAAATGGTGAGAGTTGATGCAACCCATAATTGTATGATAATATTTCTTTTTGCACCTCTCGACTCAGGAATAACTTTTCTTTTTCTAATTTCAAGACTCAAACAACAAGCAATGTAGGTAAATTTAAGAGAGATAACTTCAAATACACATTCCACAACCAACATGTTCATTGTAAGTCATCAAATCCATTATGCTCACAACCATAATTATTTAAATATTTTAACAACATGGTCAACCAATCTTTAAACTAATTTAATGTTTGGTGAAGTAATTTTTTTGAACAACTCAATAAAGAGTTTTATTGTAGATCTTTAAATATATAAAAAATAAACCACTACCTAGAAAGAATTAAAAAAAATAAGACATTCATAGTATATATGTAGTATGTATAATTCAAAGAAAGTATAAAAATTAAAAATAGCCAAAACAAAATTATTTATTTAAATTAATTGAAACATTCTCCATAATAATAAAGATCAATTACAATATATTCATTGAATTACATGTGAACGTGCTCTTATAATAAATAAATAAATAAAAAATTCTAAATTTATCTACATAACAATTTGCATGAAATATAAACTAAAGTTATTTTCATCCTTACTAAGGATTTATTTTTATAAAAATAGATTAACTAAATATTAAGTAATTATTAAATTAGTTGCATTATTGAAGTTGATGTAGGACTAGGACTCAACAATAGTTTGATATTGAGTGAACTAATAATTTGATCTAGGAGTTTCAAAAACTAAAATTTTTACATTATCTTTAATGAAGATATTTATATACTTCAATTCTACATCTTTCTTATAAATTAAATATCAAATATAATGATACTTCAAATCAAAATGCTTTGACCTATTGTGATGCACTAGATTCTTAGCTAATTTGATAGCACTTACATTATTAAAAAAATCACTATAAGCTAAATTTACTTCTCCTTAATTTATCATAGAACCTTTCAGAGCCATAATTCTTGTGTACTTACTAAAGTGACTTCAATATATTCTACTTTTATAGATAAAATAACAACTAAATGTTTCTTCTTTGAACTCTGTGTAACCAAACTAGAACAAAGTGAAAAACAATTCCTAGATATTGACTTTCAGTCATCCAAACTACCTCCCAAATCAAAATCATTAAAACCAAAAAGTTCAAACTTATTAGTAGCATAATAATGAATACCAAAGCCAATAGTAACTTTCACATAACTCAAAATTATCTTGGATACCATCATATGAATTTCAGATAGCTCAATCAAATATCTTGATACAATAATAAATGAATAAGTAATATCTAGTCTTGTGTGAGTTACAAAAATTTAGCTCCCAAAAATACTTCAGTAAGTTCTCTTGTCAACTCTTTCAAAACCATCTTCTCTACATACCATAACTTCATGTGCAGTTGGAGTGGAGACTAGTTTACAATCAACCATATTAAAATTTCTTAACATATCATTTACATATTTTGTTTGACAAATGAAGGTGTCATCTTTAGATTTACGAACCTCCATCCCTAAACACTATTTCACAACACGTAATCTTTCATTGCAAATCCATTCATAATTGCAAGTTTGAATCCATCCTTCATCTTAGGATGCTTTCCATATACAAAAAATCATAAACATACGAACTTGTTATATATATATATATATATATATATATATATATATATATATATCCTTACCTTCTTTCTTGTAATAAAGAGAAGGCTTATTTTTACTTGTTTTGAATCCATTCTACTCAAAATATCTATCAATAATTTCATACCATGTTCTAGGTGCTTGATTGAGGCCATACAAAGCTTTCTTCAACTTGTAGACTTGACATTCGTTACCTTGCACTCATAAATATTTTATCTATTTGACATAGACTTCTTCTAAGTACCCATTCAAAAAGTCACTTTTCACATCCATGTGATGTATGTTCCATTTATTTTGTGTTGATAGTGAAATCATCATTCTAATAGTCTCTTGTCTTGCCACTGGTACAAATTTATTTTCATAATCAATCCCATACCTATGTGTGTATCCTTTAACAAATAACCTTGTCTTGTGTCCTTCACCACTTCAATCACTATTGTACTTAGTCTTGTAGACCCATTTAGTACCAATATTTTTCTTATCATATGGAAGGTCTATAAGCTTCCAAATATCATTCCTGTGAATTAAATATATCTCTTCTTGCATTCCTTACACCCAAACATCATTACTACATGCATCTTCAAAAAATGATTATTCAAAATCAGTGTGTGTAATTAAATCATAATTTTCTATCTCACGTCTTGGACATTCTTCATGTTTTTGACTTATTTTACATTGATATATTTCACTCTATATTTTTACCTTTCTTGAATAACAAAGACTTAAAGTTGGAGCTGTGCTTGAAATACATATACTAGATGAGGGGCTAATTAATGAAATTGTACTTGAAGCTTGAATTGTGCTTAGAATATATACACTATATAAGGGAATACTTTATGTACTTGTAGCATTTCTCATTGAAGTACTTATGGCATGATCTTTAGTAATTTCAACATAATTACCAGCAATAAAAATAGATCTAGACTTCTCAATATTGCATATTTTTTTATCATGACCATACACTCCCCCTTCATCGAAAATAACATCTCTTGACACAAATACACTATTGGTGATAGGATAATAAATATTATAATATTTTATTTATTCACTATACCCAAAAAAAACATGAGACTCACTCTTGGGATATAATTTCTTCTTTTTTTGATCAACTACATGAACATAATCTAGACAACTAAAAACATCAAAATATTTGACATTAAGATTCTCTTCATACCATGCTTCATATGGATACATATTTTCAAGTTCACTAGTGGAGCTTTGATTGAGAATATATATTTTAGTATCAACTACATCACTCCAAAAATATTTATTCAATCACTTTGTTTCTAACATGATCCTTGCAATTTCAACTATTGTACAGTTCTTCCGTTTAGTCACACCATTTTGTTGAGGCGTCTAATTAGTTATAAGTTTCCTTTTGATGCAATTCAAATCACAATAATTCATAAAATTATTTTAATAAAATTCATCTCCACATTTTATCCTTAAACACTTTATTCTGTAACAACTCTCATTATCTATAAGTGATTTAAATATTTTAAATGTATCGAATACATCAACTTTTTATTTCAAAAAATAAACCCAACACTATTTTAAATATTCATCAATAAATTTAATGAAATATGATGCCTTACCCAGACTTTTTGTTTGCATAGCATCACAAATATCATAGTGAAAAAAATGAAGTGGATAATAAGCCCTCCATAAAATAACTTTTGGAAACTTTTGACTTGCATGTCTGCCTTTAACACATCCTTCAAAAACATATTTATTCTCTTGAACCTTTATAAAACCAAAAACTACTTCTTATGATGTTAATCGCTTCCAACTTTTTAAATTCATGTGTCCATACCTAAGATCCCATAACCAACTTTTATTTTCATGTCATATTTACATGGTTGTTACTATGCACTCAAAACTTCAATGGAAACATCATACTATTAGACATATTTACAATTTTAACAACCTTATTTCCTTGATTTTTGACATAGATCGTGCATTGTTTATCAAAAAAATCACATTATAGTTCTTTTCACATAGCTAGCTAACAATCAACAAATTATGTCTTAAATTTGGGTGTAATAAATATCATTAATAATTTTCTTACCTTCTATAGTATTCACCTTCATAGTTAATTTTTCTGAAACCTTCAAATATTTATCATCACCAAGTTTGATATTGGTTTTGAAATTTATATCCATTGTACAAAACAACACATTATTCCCTGTCACGTGATTAGAATAGCCTAAATGTAGATACCAAACCTCATTATGAATATTTTCAGCTTTCTCATATGAAATGAATAAAATTATTGAAGCATCTCCATCCTCATTAAAATAATTAACAGTTTTATTTTCATTTCTTTCCTTTAATCTACATTCTCAATCAAAGTGACAATACCTATGACAGTTAACTTTGAATATTTCCTTTATCAATTCTACATCTACCTTTAGATCTTGTAGTTGAAACACCTCTTCTTCCTATGTATCCTAATGAATAATTATATCCTATTTAATAACATTAATTCATGTATTTTATTTGTCCTTGATTTCTTTTGGTATTGTGTTTTCCTTGTGCTAAAACTTTCATTCTTTGTGATCTTTATTTTTGAGTCCAAAGCCTTCCCATTAATTTAATTTAATGTGTCTCATAGTCTTTCTTCATGGGACATTAGACATCCATCTCAGTGATCAAACTCAAGAGTGGTAAAATCTTTGATTTTCTCAATAATTATGGCAA
>JARHVA010006366.1:930000-932500 GCA_037957365.1 Torreya grandis
TTATGGCTATTTTTATCTAGTGATATGAGAAAATAAGTTTATGGGTCATCTTAAAGGGATGTTGGTTGCACTAAGGCAGTTCTAGCATCGATTTTCACTTACAAATTCTTTTAGTCCATATATTATGGAGAAATTAAATGAAGTGTTGGCAATGAAGATATCTCTTATTGAGTTAAATAGTTTATTTTTTAACAAAAATATAGTGTAGTTATATGTAGAGTTAATGGGTTTTGGCCTCACTGAAAGGAATTGCATCACCAGGTCTCTACTATCAAGGCCAATGATTTTAATGTCCATTTATATTCAAAAGGTTATTAATAATTTAGATTCTTAGCCCTAATTATAAAATATCATATTTTATGAGGGAACTTGGTCTTAGGGTAGATTTGGGCTCTTTATAACTCCTTAGTTCTTAGATTTTGATCACTCAATAATGATAGTTAAGAAATTGCTAATTTGGATTGGCCTCCCAAATCTCTCTCTTCCCTTATGGCACTATAGAGTATGTGAAGTTACTATAAACGTAAATGAAGATATTTATTTAAAAAAAAAATCAACTATATGATTTTTTCATGTTTCTTTATCCTTACCCAAAACATAATCATTCCAAATATGTAGTTTCTTCTTCTAAAAAACAATTGTATGGAATTACCAGTCCATGATTCCATTTCAAGTAAATCCCTATCATATAGTTTTCATGGTGGATTATATTTTTAGATATCTTCAAACTACCAATAGATTATTTTTAGAGAGTAAAATTGTCCCTAGTTATTTTTAAGCATTTGAAGGACCAAACTTATACTTTAGGCATTGTATTCAATTAAATACTTCTTAATAGTCCTTGATATATGTGAAAATGAGCAATAAGTAAAGAATCAATTATGGCATTTACATATTTTATGTTTTGAGGTAAATTTAAAATGCGTATACATAATTTAAAAATGTAATTACCTCATAAATAAATATATTACTCTTTTATCATTATGAAAATTGATTTGGTATATTAGTGAAACAAGATTATAATTCACTTGTTAGTTATATTTGAAAGAAGAAATTTTACTATTAAAGGATACATATTTATTATTAAAATAAATCAATAAGTAAAATTAAATAAAAATCCATATTACCCACATTTACGTTATCTGATTAGTCCATACTTATATATAGAGAGAGGTATTACAAGTAATAAAATAAACTATTTTATAAATCACTTAACTAACCAAAATGTGTTGTTATGGGAATAAATCTAAGTGAAAATATTTATGAAATATAGGTGTAAGATATGCTTATACATTTAGGCTGATTTTAATATAGGGAAGGATTAAAATTATAGGTAATTGAGCTATCATTTGGAGATGAAAGTGATTGGGTGAATTAGGGTTTCAACCCTAAAATAATGACCAAGGCACAATGGCAATCAGTTTGTTATGAAGATAGGGCTATGTTAAATAATGTCTATAGATAAATAAAGGTATGGCACTAGGGTTTTTTTACTTCTAGTGATATGAAAAGATAGGGTGATAGGTCATCATCTAAGTACACTGCTCACCACTAGGCATCTTTAGCATCATCTTCACCTACAAATTCACCTATAAATTTTTCCAATCCATACATTTTGCAGAAATTAGTTAAAGTGACATTAGTGAATATCTATCTTCTTAAGGTAAATAAATTGTATATATACTTAAAGATAATATAGTTATTTATATATTTAATTTATTTTAGCCTTTGTTAGAGGAATTCCATCATGAGATCTGTACTATCCAAACTGGTGACTCTCAGGTCTAGTTTATATTCAAAAAGGTTCTTAATAATTCAATTTCTTGACCCTCATTATTATGAAAGAGTTAATGAGGAGGGACGTCTATTTTGGGGTAGAGTTGGGATCTTTATAACCCATTGGTTCTTAGATTTTAATCCCCAAATTATAATATATTTCAAAATGTTAGCTTCATATCGACTCCTAAATCTCCCTCTTTCCTTCTAGCATCACGTAGTATATGAATTAATTGGAAGCACACATGGAAGATTCATCAATATAGATCACGAATGGCCTAAGTAAGCATTGTTTACCTATTCTGATATTTATGTCAAGATGTACCTTAGAAAAGGTCTCCTAGATAGAATCCATTTGAATCATGAAAATTCCCAATCCATCCAAACCTTAGATTATGAAAATAGTGCCTTTAGATTTCATTATTGCCACCTAATTAGCTGTCTTCAAGGGGAATGTCCCCACATAGGCAAGGCAAAAGAGAAAAATAATCAATCTTTTAATCCTAAAGGTTGGAAACTATTTGAGCATTATATTTCACATGAGATCATAGATAAATGTAAAGAAGACATGGGGAAGGAAGAATGAAAATGTTTTATTTTGATAAAAACCTCTTCTAAGTAGACATCTATGAAAAATGTTATAGGAGGAGGAATTAAGAGATCACATCAATATGATACCTTAGAATATAATTAAGGTAAACCCCTATTTAAACATTATAATAAC